>OFHU01001928.1:0-72943 GCA_900245905.1 Lacerta viridis
TTGCATGCACACGAAAGCTCATACCAAGAACAAACTTAGTTGGTCTCTAAGGTGCTACTGGAAGGAATATTTTTATTTTATTTTATTTTATTTTATTTTATTTTATTTTATTTTATTTTATTTTATTTTGTTTTGACTATGGCAGACCAACACGGCTACCTACCTGTAAAGGGAACCGGAATTCATCTTTAAGTCAAAACGCCGGCTCCCTCGGCCAGTCAAGCGAGATGAGCACCGCAACCCCAGAGTCGTTCGCGACTGGACTTAATGGTCAGGGGTCCTTTACCTTTTTATAGTCTTTAAAATATTCCCCCCCAGTTCCTTGAGCTGAGTTCCTCCCCAGTGTTTCTCTCTTGGATGCAAGGTGGTGACTGGCCCCCGAGGTCACCCCGAGACAGCTTCATGGCCAAAGGGGATTCGAACCCTGGTCCTGGCCCGACGCTCTAACCACTATGCAGCACATCCTGGGAGCGGTAATAGAGCCTCGTCAGAAACATCCCCACCGAGGCAGATCTACGAAGCGTCCTTCTGAATCGCCTTGTGTTTCCCCCCGCAGGGCAGTTTTGAAGCACGCAGCTGCCCCTCAGAGAACCTTGGGAACTGTAGTTCATCGCTCGCGGAACTATGGTTCCCAGCACCCGCTACAAACTGCGGTTTCCAGGGGTCTTTGGGTGGGTGAGAATGTGCCTTTAAATGCACGGTGTGGAAAAGGGGCAGCCAAGACCAATTCAGAGGCAGAACCAGAGAATCCTGGAATCGTAGAATTGGGAGGGACTCCAAGCGGTTATCTAGTCCAGCCCCCTAGAAGTAACAGTTGGTGACCCAAAAGAAAATGGGTTGAGAACGAAGAACTTTGCTGTCATGCTCGCTGACAAACCCCCCTGCTTCTGCCCAAAAAAAACCCTGCAGGAGAAGCACAGATGTGAACTGGATTATTTATTTCCTTGTATTATTATTATTATTATTATTATTATTATTATTATTATTATTATTATTATTACACCCTATACCCGCAGGTGTATTTATTCCAGGTATTTAATTTATGCATTGCTGAATAGTCATAATATTCTAAGTTTTAAAAAGGGGAATTGCAGAGCTGTCGATTTGCAAGGGACCCCAAGAGTCATCCAGCCCACCCCCTTGCAATGCAGAAATCTCAGAGCAAATAAGTTTGCAAAGTTCCCCAGAGGTCATCCATCCCAGCCCGGGGCCACCTCGCTCAATGCAAGATGCAGCCACAGCGCCCCCAATGGCTCCTGTCTGTCCTGCAGCCCCTTCCTTTAAATGCCTCCAGAAAAAGGGGAGCCTCCCCACCCCCTTTCCTCTCCCCCCCCCTTCCCCTCTGCTGCCCCGTCCGAGACTCCAGCTCCCCCCCGCCCCGCCCCCCCAAAAATCTCTCCTGAGCCCTGGGCCGTGATTGTCCAAACGCAATTCTTGTCTCTCCGCCTGAGAGTTGAGTCTGGACATCGCGAGCCGGAGGTTTGATGCCAACAAGCTGCAAAAGGTCATGGAAGGACAGAATCGCAGAGCTGGAGGGGGGTCCCACGAGGGCATCCAGCCCAACCCACTGAGTTGCGCGGTTCTCAGTGGCGGAGAATGCCGGTTTTTGCAAGCTGAAGGTCGGGGAGGGGAGGGGGCAGCGTCGCTGGTCTCTAGACTGTCCTTTCGTTGGATTAACAGTTTTAATTGGGTTTTGAATAAATGTGCAAACAATCGTTACCTCTCTTGTTTTGGTTGTGTTGTTATTTTATTGAGTAGAACGTGCAAAACGGTATTTCCGAAAATGTTAAAAAAATGCAATCTCTCTCTCTCTCTTTAGGGTGGGGGGCACTAGCTATGAACCGCTCAGAGGGGCTGGAGGAACCCGGTCTGATAGGAGGAGAACAAATTATAAAATTATCATTAGTATGAGTAAGATTATTGCGGATGCCAAGCGGCGATGCCCCCCAAAATTTAGGGGACTCCCCCAAGTTGTCCGAATTCGTGTTTAGCCCCCCGTCAAACTTGTACTTTTGGGGCCCCGAGAGCTGAAGTTCAAGACGGGGAGCAACGGGCGGTCTCAGTCTGAGCATGCACAGAGTTCTTTCCCCGCAGGGCTGAGGAGCCCCCACCAGCCAGACACCCCACCCAGACCCACAGCCCTGAAAATGACTCGCTCCTTTCCCTTTTTCAAAAACGCCGTCCTAAATAGGGGTTTGCTTTCCCCAGGCCCAACTCTGCACCCCCCCTGAGCAGAGAGGGGGCTGGGTGGGACCTTTGGGGAGGGGTGAGATAGCCGCACAAGGCAGCGGACCCCCCCCTTCCCGCCCCCTATAATCCCTGCCCAGGCCCTTTCAGTGGGGACAATGGGGAAGGCAGAGCCTGGGTGGTCTCTCCTGCCCCTTTCAAACTAGCTGTCAGTGTTGGCCAAAGACGCCCTGCCAAGCCTGTCAGGGCCCCCCCCCCCATCTCTGGGGCTGCCGCTTCCTTCCCCATAGATCTTTCTCTGGGGTCGGTGGGGGGGGCGTCCTTCTCCTCGCCGCCTCACTGTCTTCCTCCCCACAACCCGCCACTTGCGCTCTTTCTTCTTCCAGGCGGTTTCTGTTCTTGCCGCAGAATAAGGCGCACGAAAATGGGCAAGCTTCAGGGTGCCACAGGTCTCTTCTTCAGCCAAAGAGAGAAACAAAGAGAGAGAGAGAGGATTTCTCATCAGACAGAGGCCGGCCTCATGCCTGCACCACGCACGCACCACAGAATTCTGGGAACCGTAGTTCATTAAGGGCACTGGGAACCGCCGCTCTCTATGAGGAACTACAGTTCCCAGGATTCTTGGGGAGAAGCTTTCCAACAGAACGCCGCGGGGCTTGCGTTCAGATTGATCGGGCCAAATCTCCCCCAACTCCGGCTGCCGTTTAAAACCAAGGCGCGCAGCCCCAGTTGTTGCTGGACTACAACTCCCGGCAACCGTAGCCAGCGATGATGGGAATTGTAGTCTGGGATCATCCCCAGTCCGGCGCCCAGCGTTTCACAGAGGGGAACCGGCCCACAAGCACAGCTCTTGCCTCTCCCTCCCCCAGAAACCAGTCCAGGAACTGCCACCCAAACTGGGACCCTCTAGCAGCTGTTATCCGGTTCCATCAGAATGAGAGACACGCACACAAATCTGCGAGCTTTCGGGTGCCACAAGTCTCTTCTTTAGCCGAAAGAAAGGAACAAGAGGATTTCGCATCGGACAGAAGCCCTGCATCTCAAGAAGATTTATGACACTCTTATTGGAGGGGGCGTGTTGCCAAAATAACCACCCCCAGCCCATATTTCCCTCCCCTGATAGCCTGCCTCCCCCCCCCCACCATCCTCTGTAACAGTGCTGGTCTCGGACCTGGGAGATCAGGGTTCAAATCTTCCCACGATGCTCGCTGGGTGTGTGACCTTGCCGCTCAGCCCAGCCTACCTGACAGGGTTGTTGTGACAATAACAACGGGGATGCGGGGAGCACCATGGACTCCTAGAATTGTAGGGATGGGGAGGGACGCCTAGGGGTCATCCAATCCAGCCCCCTGCAAGGATCCCTGACGGGCGGCCGTCCAAACCTGGGTCTTTTGGGCGCCTGCTAAAAACGTTTTCATTCAGGCAAGCCTGCCCAGATATTATTTATTTATTTGTTTGTTTGTTTGTTTGTTTGTTTGTTTGTTTGTATACCGCCCCATACCTGCAGGTATCAGGGCAGTTCAGAGGATAAAATTACAAAAAACCCAAATCCCCCACAGAATACATAATAAAATTAAAAACAGGAACAACCCAATAACCCCCCCCCCCCAATAATCTGTTTTTGGTCGACTGTTATTTCAACTTTTCAAAAGTGCCAAGTTGTCACTCTTGATTAACTTCATTGATAATCTTAGCAACTTTATTGATAATCAATTTTCCTTCTTTGTGTGCCTGATCTTACTGTGCGCAAGATTGTAATTACGTACTTTTTATTTTTATTTTTCCCAATAAAGAACGTGTGTTTTAAAATTTGATAATCTTACGGTCTTTTTTCTGTAAGCCGCTTTTAGGTTTTCCTCAGCCAAGCGGTTTTCGAGTTTCCCTAAATAAATCGCAAGAGTCTAAGTCATGACGACGCCCGAGGGAGGCGGAGATCTTCTCACCTCTTCTGCTTTTCATTATGTTCATCCTTTTATTTCTTGGCGAGCCGCTCGGAGGTTGAGTCACACAAATCGAGCGGAAAATGAAGCAGGAGGAGGCAGGGGGAGATTGCGTCGCCGGGGGTTGGACTGGATGACCCCTGGGGACCCCTTCCAACTTCCAACAGTTCTGCGATCCAATGAAAATCTGTGATATTTTAGAATCTGTGATATTTTAATGTATTTTAATATCTGTTGGAAGCCGCCCACAATGGCTGGAGGGGCCCGGCCAGATGGGCGGGGTAACATAATTAATTATTATTATTATATATTATTATTATTATTATTATTAATAATAATTAATAATATTATATATATAATATTAATAATATAACGTGCCTGGCGTGCTCTGGTCCATGGGGTCACGAAGAGTCGGACACGACTGAACGACTGAACACAACAACAACAATTATTATTATTATTATTATTATTATTATTAAATTAATAATAATATAATATAATATATAATTAAATAACGTGCCTGGCGTGCTCTGGTCCATGGGGTCACGAAGAGTCGGACACGACTGAACGACTGAACAACAACAACAATTATTATTATTATTATTATTATTATTATTATTATTAATTAATAATATTATATAATATAATTATTAATAATAACGTGCCTGGCGTGCTCTGGTCCATGGGGTCACGAAGAGTCGGACACGACTGAACGACTGAACAACAACAACCATTATATTATTATTATTATTATTATTATATTATTATTATTATTATTATCATTATTAAAAGGGTCGCTTAAAATTTGCCCAAAGTGATCCGGGACGGAGCCATCACCGGCGCAGGCTGCTGTCCACCCGGGAAAGCTGTCTTGGGGGTGGGGGTCCGCCCCATTGAAGTGGGGCGAAGGGTGTGTGCCCTCCTTCCTCTCTCCTGGCCCCGCTTCCCCCTTCCCCAGCCAGCCAGCCACCCCACCGGTGTAGCTCCCGGGCTCGACCGGACGAGCAGCCGCCTGCCTGCCCAGCGCGTAGGCGGGGGGAGGCGGGGCGGTGGGTGGGGAGAACCCCTTCTCCCTTTTGTGCTCTGTGACGTCGGCGCGGGGGCGGGGAGAGGAAGTGACGCGCCCTCGGAGGTTCCCACCCTCTCCCGCCTCCCCCAGAAGTAGGAGGAAGAAGAAGAAGAAGAAGGAGACGGAGGAGAGGCGCCTCCGGGGATCCCGGGGATCCCAGCAGGTATGGGGATCCCCCTCCCGGAGTGGGGGGTGGGGGCAGAGGGACCCCCGGAGCTCCTCTATGGGGGGCGGTAGAGGAGGGGTCTTGGGGGGCGCCCCCAAAAAGAGAGCCAAACGCGCCTTCCTTTCAGCCCTGGAGCCTCTTGGCTGCAACGCTGCTCCGATTCGGGGCTGGTTTTTGTTTCCCCCGTCCCTTTGGCAAAGGACTGGGGGGTCTCTGAGCACGTGCAGAGTTCAGATCCGAATCTTCCCGCGGAATCCCCCCCCCGCCCGTTCCTCCGCTTGAAGCCGGGCGTCGTGAAGTTTGTCGGAAGGGGGAGAGGGGTGGTGGTTACCCCCTGAGCACGTGCAGAGTCCGAGTGCACACGCTTAGGATACAGGCATATCCTAAAGCAGTGTTTTTCAACCACTGTTCCGCGGCACACTAGTGTGTCGCGAGATGTTGCCTGGTGTGCCGTGGGGAAATTACTTTATGTATAGTCAATATAGGCACAGAGTTAATTTTTTAACATTTTCTAATGGTGGTGTGCCTCGTGATTTTTTTCATGAAACAAGTGTGCCTTTGCCCAAAAAAGGTTGAAAAACACTGTCCTAAAGAGTTCGTTGCCGCTTGATCTGTAGAAAGAACGGCAGCAGCAACCTCGAGATGGTTTGGACAAAAATTAATAATATCATCCTAGAATCGAGGGTTGCCACTGTTTGAGTGGACAATCCACTTTTTTTCACATTATGTTCACTATTTTTTTCCACAAAATAGTGGACATTTTTTTATTCAAAAGCTTTATGATGAAATGGTATTTTAATACGTGTTAAAATGTTTGTAAGAAAATATATAATTTAATTTAATTTAACCCCCCCCCCGCTTGTCCACTATTTTTTGGAAGCAGATCTGGCAATCCTGCTAGAATCACGGAATGGTATAGCTGGAAGGGAACCCTGAGGGTCTTGATTTCAGCAAGGCCTTTGACAAGGTGCCCCATGATATTCTCGTAAAGAAGCTGGTAAAATGTGGGCTAGACAATGCTACCATTCAGTGGATTTGTAACTGGCTGACTGACCGAACCCAAAGGGTGCTCATCAATGGCTCCTCTTCATCCTGGAGAGAAGTGACTAGTGGGGTGCCACAGGGTTCTGTCTTGGGCCCAGTCTTATTCAACATCTTCATCAATGACTTGGATGATGGGCTTGAGGGCATCCTGATCAAGTTTGCAGATGACACCAAATTGGGAGGGGTGGCTAATACCCCAGAGGACAGGATCACACTTCAAAATGACCTTAACAGATTAGAGAACTGGGCCAAAGCAAACAAGATGAATTTTAACAGGGAGAAATGTAAAGTACTACACTTGGGCAAAAAAAATGAAAGGCACAAATACAGGATGGGTGACACCTGGCTTGAGAGCAGTACATGTGAAAAGGATCTAGGAGTCTTGGTAGACCATAAACTTGACATGAGTCAACAGTGTGATGCAGCAGCTAAAAAAGCCAATGCAATTCTGGGCTGCATCAATAGGAGTATAGCATCTAGATCAAGGGAAGTAATAGTACCACTGTATTCCGCTCTGGTCAGACCTCACCTGGAATACTGTGTCCAGTTCTGGGCACCACAGTTCAAGAAGGATACTGACAAGCTGGAACGTGTCCAGAGGAGGGCAACCAAAATGGTCAAAGGCCTGGAAACGATGCCTTATGAGGAACGGCTTAGGGAGCTGGGTATGTTTAGCCTGGAGAAGAGAAGGTTAAGGGGTGATATGATAGCCATGTTCAAATATATAAAAGGATGTCATATAGAGGAGGGAGAAAGGTTGTTTTCTGCTGCTCCAGAGAAGCGGACACGGGGCAATGGATTCAAACTACAAGAAAGAAGATTCCACCTAAACATTAGGAAGAACTTCCTGACAGTAAGAGCTGTTGGACAGTGGAATTTGCTGCCAAGGAGTGTGGTGGAGTCTCCTTCTTTGGAGGTCTTTAAGCGGAGGCTTGACAGCCATCTGTCAGGAATGCTTTGATGGTGTTTCCTGCTTGGCAAGGGGGTTGGACTGGATGGCCCTTGGGGTGTCTTCCAACTCTAGGATTCTGTGATCTAGTGGAACCCCCTGCAATGCAGGGGTGTTTTTTTTTGTCCAACGTGGGGCTCGAACCCACAGCTCTGAGATCTATCAAACAAAAGAATTAACGGCAGTAATCTGAGACTTTCAAAAAGTCGGAGTAGCAAGAGATTAAAACTCCTTTCTAAACGAGGAGCAGCAGTGCCTCTGAGCATGTACAGAGCACCAAGGGGTTAGGGGTAAGCCCCTTTGCGACTGGAGGGGATGACAACACACCATTGGAAAACCATGCTTTGCACACTCATGAACACCCCAAGTTCAACCCCTGCTTGCGTTGCCAATGGCAGGAGCAACCCCCCTCTCCCCATGTTTGGACCAGTCCGAAGAAACCCAGAGGGGCTGCCAGGCTGGCAATCCCCCCCCCCCGCGTGCCTGGCTTGGCACATTCCCTGCACTGTGCGCTGGTGCTGCTTTCGCACTCGGCTCCCTTCCACTTCTGGGCTTCTTCCCGTTTGGGGCACCCGGTTGGCCCCTGGGAGAACGGATGGGGCTGGGCGGGGTTCTCGCGGTGCCGGGGTTGGACTGGATGACCCTTGGGGTCTCCTTCCGACCCGACGGTCCTCTGAGAATTTAAACTGCGCTTTCTCTTTCCTGCCTCGAACCTGCAGCCCGCCATGGCGACGCCGGCCAACGTGCAGAGTGCCAGCAAGACCTGGGAGCTCAGTCTGTACGAACTTCACCGGACGCCGCAGGTGAGGAGGAGGAGGAGGAGGAGGAGCAGGCCTGACGCCAGGGGGGGTGGGCCTGGTTTTGGGGCAGGGGCTGCAAGGGACCTTGGAAGGACCCCCCCCTTTCTCTTGATCTTCCCTGCCCCTCAAATATCTGAGCCTAGTGGGAAGATCTTCTAAGTCCCTCTCCAGGTCCCCGTTTTAAGGGGATCACAAATTATGTGGCCGTGGTGGTGGGAGTTTTTGTATATATATATTTTAAAAAATTGCATTCAGTTTGTTTCCTTTTAGGTATTTATTTGTACTTTCCTGGAGGAAAAAACAGAATTTGCAGGGCATCTTGTGCAAATGTGCTTCCTGCTAAGAAGTTGTATTCCTTCATACCTTTAAGAATTTCTACGCCATTTAATAAGTCTGTGTAGGAAATTGACAAGACTCTCTGACTTGTCCAAATCCTTTGTTTTCATTTCTTTCTCTCCATTTCTCATACTCTGTCGCATTTTTGTGCTCACGCCGATCGTTTCCATGCCGTTTGCTGTCTGGAGATTTTGGAAGCCTCAAATTGAGCGGTTTATAAATGCTTTGGAATGAATAGATTTGTAATAACCGCTTATCCAGCAAAAAAAAGGGGTGGTTGGCGGTGGGGTTCTGGAACCACAGAGTCGTAGAGTTGGAAGGGGACCCCCAGGGGTCATCCAGCCCAACCCCCCGCAATGCAGGAATCTCAGCTCACCGGCGGCCAAAGAATTGCAGAATTGTTCGAGCTGGGAGGGATCCCCAGGGGTCATCTAGCTCAACCCGCTGCAAGGCTGGCCACGCTCCCATTTTGCTCCCTGGAAGCTCAGCGAGGAAGAAAAGGCCTCCCCTCTCTCTCTTTTTCAGGAGGCCGTAATGGACGGGACGGAGATTGCCGTCTCCCCGCGAAGCCTTCACAGCGAGCTGATGTGTCCCATCTGCCTCGACATGCTCAAGCACACCATGACCACCAAGGAGTGCCTCCACCGCTTCTGCTCCGACTGCATCGTGACGGCCCTGCGGAGCGGGTGCGTGGGGGCCCGGGGGGTGGCATTTCGGGGGTGGCTGGCACAGAGACAGGTCCCAGAAAGGCCCATCCCACGTTCCCGCAAGTGAGCTGATCCCAATGTGTTTGGGACCAGTCGTGAATTTGGCCCGTCTACAAATGCGTGTTGTTCAGTCGTTCAGTCGTGTCCGACTCTTCGTGACCCCATGGACCAGAGCACGCCAGGCACCCCTATCCTTCACTGCCTCCTGCAGTTTGGCCAAACTCATGTTAGTAGCTTCGAGAACACTGTCCAACCATCTCATCCTCTGTCGTCCCCTTCTCCTTGTGCCCTCCATCTTTCCCAACATCAGGGTCTTTTCCAGGGAGTCTTCTCTTCTCATGAGGTGGCCAAAGTACTGGAGCCTCAACTTCAGGATCTGTCCTTCTAGTGAGCACTCAGGGCTGATTTCTTTGAGAATGGATAGGTTTGATCTTCTTGCAGTCCATGGGACTCTCAAGAGTCTCCTCCAGCACCATAATTCAAAAGCATCAATTCTTCGGCGATCAGTCTTCTTTATGGTCCAGCTCTCACTTCCGTACATTACTACTGGGAAAACCATAGCTTTAACTATACGGACCTTTGTCGGCAAGGTGATGTCTCTGCTTTTTAAGATGCTGTCTAGGTTTGTCATTGCTTTTCTCCCAAGAAGCAGGCGTCTTCTAATTTCGTGACTGCTGTCACCATCTGCAGTGATCATGGAACCCAAGAAAGTGAAATCTCTCACTGCCTCCATTTCTTCCCCTTCTATTTGCCAGGAGGTGATGGGACCAGTGGCCATGATCTTAGTTTTTTTGATGTTCACCATATTTTGCGCTCTCCTCTTTCACCCTCATTAAAAGGTTCTTTAATTCCTCCTCACTTTCTGCCATCAAGGTTGTGTCGTCAGCATATCTGAAGGTGCCCGGTCTGAAATCTGTGACTGACGGTTGCATTTCTCTCCAAGTGGGAAGCAGCAGCCAGTGTGGTGTAGTGGTTAAGAGCGGTAGACTTGTAATCTGGTGAACCGGGTTCGATTCCCTTCTCTTCCACATGCAGCTGCTGGGTGACCTTCGGCTAGTCACACTTCTCTGAAGTCTTTCAGCCCCACTCACCTCACAAAGGGAAAAGGAGAGTGTTAGCCGCTTTGAGACTCCTTCGGGTAGTGATATTTTTCATTTTATAAGAAATTTATTGGTATTTCTACACAAAGCAAACAAAGCAAAAACATACATACTGCAAAAAATACAAACAAACTACAAAATACAAAGAACAAACAAAAGATACAAATACATACCTAACAACCCACCTAACACAGGAACACACCAATTTTAACCTCATTTCAAATCTTACTTGGGGGACTTCCTCACGTCCTCTCTTCTGCGTTCAGTTCAGATTTACTTTAGTGACTTTGTAACTACTTTAACTCTTATTTTACAATTATTCTTAATCCTAATCTAACATTTTATCTCTATCAATTTATTCATAACCATAATATAAAGCATAAAAAGAAATCACAATCTTAACTTCTTATGTACTATTTTAACCTAACATTGTACAGCTATCACCTATTGGGTTCGCCGATTTCACTTCAAACGTCCAACTTTTCATGTTGTTTCAAATATTCTTTAAATTTATTCCACTCTTCTTGCGGGATATCAAATCCAAACTCTTCTTCTTCTCCTTCTCCTTCTCCTTCTCCTTCTCCTTCTCTTTCTTCTTCTTCGTCTTCGTCTTCTTCTTCGTCTTCGTCTTCTTCTTCTTCATCTTCATCGTCTTCTTCATCATCTTCTTCTTCTTCTTCGTCTTCTTCTTCTTCTTCTTCTTCTTCTTCTTCTTCTTCTCTTCTTTCTTCTTCTCTTCTCTTCTCTTCTCTTCTTCTTCTTCTTCTTCTTCTTCTTCTTTCTTCTTCTCCTTCTTCTTCTTCTTCTTCTTCTTCTTCTTCTTCTTCTTCTTCTCTTCTCTTCTTCTTCTTCTTCTTCTTCTTCTTCTTCTTCTTCTCTTCTTCTTCTCTCTTCCTTCTTCTTCTTCTTCTCTTCCTTCTTCTTCTTCTTCTTCTTCTTCTTCTTCTTCTTCTTCTTCTCTTCTTCTCCTTCTCCTTCTCCTTCTTCTTCTTCTTCGTCTTCTTCTTCGTCTTCTTCCTCTTCATCTTCTTCTTCTTCTTCTTCTTCTTCTCCTTCTCCTTCTCCTTCTCCTTCTTCTTCTTCTTCGTCTTCTTCTTCGTCTTCTTCCTCTTCATCTTCTTCTTCTTCTTCTTCTTCTTCTTCTTCTTCTTCTCTTCTTCTTTTCTTCTCTTCTCTTCTTCTTCTTCTTCTTCTTCTTCTTCTTCTTCTTTCTTCTTCTTCTTCTTCTTCTTCTTCTTCTTCTTCTTCTTCGTCTTCTCTTCTTCTCTTCTTCTTCTTCTTCTTCTTCTTCTTCTCTTCTTCTTCTTCTTCGTCTTCTTCTTCTTCTTCTTCTCCTTCTCCTTCTTCTTCTTCTCCTTCTTCGTCTTCTTCGTCTTCTTTGTCTTCTTCTTCTTTGTCTTCTTCTTCTTTGTCTTCTTCTTCTTCTTCTTCTTCTTCTTCTTCTTCTTCTTCGTCTTCTTCTTCTTCGTCTTCTTCTTCTTCTTACCACTATAAAGCCACGGGTTCAAGTCCTACCCCCCCAGAGCACCTTTTCTCTAAATAAAGAAGGGCCCCTTTTCCTGCCGCTTCCCCGCTCTCATCCCGCACCTTGATTTGGGTTTCCCGGCTTCCTCCGCCGCAGGAACAAGGAGTGCCCGACCTGCCGCAAGAAGCTGGTCTCCAAGCGCTCGCTGCGCCCCGACCCCAACTTTGACGCCCTCATCTCCAAGATCTACCCCAGCCGGGACGAATACGAGGCGCACCAAGACCGGGTCCTGGCCAAGCTCAACCGACTGCACAACCAGCAGGCCCTTCGCAGCAGCATGGAGGAGGGGCTCAAGATGCAGGCCATGAACAGGTAAGGGGGGTTGGGGGTGGGGGGGTTGGTTCCTTTCTGCCCTGCCCCAGAGAGATCTCTTTCCTCAGGGGCGTAGCAAGGTAAATTGGTACCCGGGGGCAAAAAATTTTTTGTCACCCCCCCCCCGAGCATGGGAAGGTCAGGTGGTACCCGGTGCGAAAATTTCTTGTCAACCCCCCCCATTGATTCCCCCCCCCAAATGGTTTTACGTTATTTCATATTTTCTTACAAAGGAATAATAACAAGTAATAATAATAAAATAATAATAATAATAATAATAATAATAAACTTTTATTTATATCCCGCCCTCCCCGGCCGAAGTCGGGCTCAGGGTGGCTAACATCAGATACATAACATTGGTATAAAATCAAACAATAATTAAATTACCTCCTAAAAACATCTCAAAATCAAATTAAAGTCTAATTAGATGGCTTTCCACAGGGTTAGGGTTGGGAACAGTAAGTGCTCCACTGAACTGAAATTTCAGCCTTCACGACATAGGAAAACAGCCAAGTGAACAGCTGTTTTGGTGGAGGAGGGTCAAGATATGAACCGATATGCATGAAATTTCATATATAGCTGTATTTTATTAGGATTAAGAGTTTTGTTATGATTATTGATTTTAAAGATTAAGATTAGATGAGAAGGAGGATTTTACAAGGTTACAAAGTTACTAAAGAGGGTTAGAAATGAATGCAGAAGAGAGGATGTGTGGTCCCAACATAATGATATGAATAAGATAAAGATAGTTAGATTTTTGTATTTTTGTAGTTTTGTAGTTTTTGTTGTTGTTGGTTTTGTTGTATTTTGTATTGTATGTTTTATTGGTAAAATTTAATAAATTTCTTTTAAGAAAAGAAATTAAATATATAGCTATATAATCCCTAATATAGTGCATGCGCACTACTTCAGTGCATGCGCACTATTTCAGTGTGCATGGACACTACTTCAGTGCATGCGCACTATTTCAGTGTGCATGGATACTATTTCAGTGCATGCGCACTATTCCAGTGTACATGAACACTATTTCAGTGCATGCGCACTATTTCAGTGTGCATGGACACTACTTCAGTGCATGCGCACTATTTCAGTGCATGCGCACTATTTCAGTGTGCATTGATACTATTTCAGTGTGCATGGACACTATTTCAGTGTGCATGGACACTATTTCAGTGTGCATGGACACTATTTCAGTGCATGCGCACTACTTCAGTGTGCATGGACACTATTTCAGTGCATGCACACTACTTCAGTGTGCATGGACACTATTTCAGTGCATGCACACTATTTCAGTGCATGCACACTACTTCAGTGTGCATGGACACTATTTCAGTGCATGCACACTACTTCAGTGTGCATAGACACTATTTCAGTGCATGCGCACTATTTCAGTGCATGCACACTACTTCAGTGTGCATGGATACTATTTCAGTGCATGCGCACTATTTCAGTGCGCATGGACACTATTTCAGTGCATGCACACTATTTCAGTGTGCATAGACACTATTTCAGTGCATGCGCACTATTTCAGTGTGCATGGACACTATTTCAGTGCATGTGCACTATTTCAGTGTGCATGGATACTATTTCAGTGCATGCACAGTATTTCAGTGTGCATAGACACTATTTCAGTGCATGCGCACTATTTCAGTGCATGCACACTACTTCAGTGTGCATGGACACTATTTCAGTGCATGCACACTATTTCAGTGTGCATAGACACTATTTCAGTGCATGCGCACTACTTCAGTGCATGCGCACTACTCAAGTGTGCATGGATACTATTTCAGTGCATGCGCACTATTTCAGTGTGCATGGACACTATTTCAGTGCATGTGCACTATTTCAGTGTGCATGGATACTATTTCAGTGCATGCACAGTATTTCAGTGTGCATAGACACCATTTCAGTGCATGCGCACTACTTCAGTGCATGCACACTATTTCAGTGTGCATGCACACCAAAGCTCATACCAAGAACAAACTTAGTTGGTCTCTAAGGTGCTACTGGAAGGAATTTTTTATTTTATTTTGTTTTGACTATGGCAGACCAACACGGCTACCTACCTGTAGCTGGAACTTACAATGGAATCATGAGGCAGGGAGTTCCGCCGGAGCTTTTGCTAGTTTTATTTGGTTGGTGGGTTTGCCCTGCCGATCCGTGTGTGTGTGTGTGCGTGTGTGTGACGCTCCCGCCTCTCTCCTCCCGCCTCCAGGGGCCAGCGCGCCCGCAAGCACCCCCAAGAGTCGGACAACAACACCTTCAGCGGGGCGGAGGACAACTGCGACAGCCGCTCCCACCTCAGCAACGCCTCGGCCCCCAGCCAGATCGAGGCCGGACCGAGCTGCAAGCGTTCCCGGGCCTCGGACGAGTCCTGCGCCGAGCCGGAGACCTCGCACGAGGGGGGCCGCCGGAGCCCTGAGCTGGGCGCCGAGCCCGGCAGCAGCGAGATCGAGTTGGTCTTTCGCCCCCACCCAGTCCTGGTGGAGAAGGGAGCCTATGCCCAGACCAGGTGGGCGGCAGAGACCCCCCTCCCCGGGACCCATATAAGGGGGCTCCTGAGAAAACACACCCACCCACCCACCAACCCCAGTGGGAAGCCACCTTGAGTGCTGGGGTAGGTTGTCGGGGGGGTCGTTGGGCTGGAAGGGACCCCCGGAGGTCATCCAGTCCAACCCCATGCGATGCACGAGTCCCAGCTAAAGAATCAGTGAGGTGTAGTGTGAAAAGGGACCCCCAGAGGTCATCCAGCCCAACCCCCTGAGATGCACGAATCCCAGCTAAAGAATCAGCGAGGTGTCGTGTGAAAAGGGCCCCCTGGGGACCATCCAGTCCAACCCCCTGAGATGCACGAGTCCCAGCTAAAGAATCAGTGAGTTGTAGTGTGAAAAGGGCCCCCCGGAGGTCATCCAGTCCAACCCCCTGAGATGCAGGAGTCCCAGCTAAAGAATCAGTGAGGTGTAGTGTGAAAAGGGACCCCCGGAGGTCATCCAGCCCAACCCCCTGAGATGCACGAGTCCCGGCGAAACAATCGCTTACGGGCGACCACCGAGCATCTCCAAGGAAGGAGAGCCCACCCTCCTAAGTCCTAGGACACCCCCCTCCACCCCCCAACTTCCTCCCCGTGTCCCTAACTCTGCCCCCCCCTCCCCGCCAGGTACGTCAAAACCACGGCCAACGCCACAGTGGACCACCTCTCCAAATACCTGGCCCTGCGCATCGCCCTAGAAGAGGCCCCGGGGGCCGGATCCGAAGCCCCCGCCCTGGAGGGCGTCAGCGAGAAGCAGTACACCATCTACATCACCACGGCCGGGGGGGCCTTCACGGTAACGGCCGGCGGGGGTTGGGGGCAGGGTGCGGGGAGGGCCTCTCTCCCACCCCGGGGGAGGAAGGGTGCTGCACCCCGCAGGCCGGGCAGAGGCAGAGGGGGGTTCTGGGTTCGAGTCCCCGTAGCGGAGACGGAACCGGTTGCCGCCTGGCCGGGGAGGAGGAGCTTCCCTGGGGGGTCAGGATCGGGGCTTTCCCTCTCCTACTTTATTTGATATGACCCAGTAAGAGCACGGAAATATATTTAGCAGTTAATCCGTTCGCCGTTTGCTCGCTGAATGGGCTTCCAAGCTGTTTGCAGTCTTAAATTAAACGGGGTCTGCCAAGATGGTTTGTACTGCCAAGGGTCATCTAGTCCAACCCGCTGCCGTTTGCCCAACACGGCACTCGAACCCACAACCCTGAGATTAGGAGTCTCTTGCTCTGCCCACCCAGTTGTCCCAGGTCCTCAAAAAGTGTAAAAAGTAATGAGGTTACAGTAGAACTAGAAATAGAAATACTTTATTGTCACCGTATCACATGTTTACAGTGAGATTAAACGACAATTGAAAATTAAATTAAAAATTAAAGTTAAATTAAAAATTTGAAATTGAAAGACAAAAATGAAAAGGAAGCTCTAGGTGAGGGGTTGCTTTATTCATTTCTGTCTTTTTCCTTTTTGTATTTCTCTCCTCTTTCACTCCAGTTATTTTAATTTAATTTAATTTAATTTAATTTAATTTAATTTAATTTAATTTAATTTATTTATTTAATTTATTTATTTTATTTTATTTAATTTTTTTTATTTTATTTTATTTTATTTTTATTTTTATTTTTAATTTATTTAATTTAATTTAATTTAATTTAATTTAATTTATTTATTTATTTATTTGACTAGTTCGGTTTTCATGTTTCATATGTCGAAAACTCTTAGCGGAACTGAGCTTCTGGGTGAGGCCGAACGTTTCCCTAAGCATGTCTCTGTTCAGCCGCTCTGGCGGGTTGCCGGTGCTGATGGGGAAAATCTCATATTTTGCCAATCTCTTTTTTTCTTTTCATTTTTTAAAAAAAATAAATTTCACTTGATTTTACAAGTGTCAAATTATAACAAGACAAAACGTACACCGTATTCATACTTGGAGGTTTCTGTGAATCTCCAGACTCCGCGGGTCCTTTGGTCAACTGCATCTTAGTCCATAATCCATGTTTTATCTCTCTCCCTATTGCCCATGATAATTTAAATTTCGCCTGTCTCATTACGTTGTGACCCCTCTCCTCCCCGAGATCTACAGGTACAGGGCAGTATTTTATTTTAAATGTATTTTACTAATAAGTATATTTTATTAAATTTTTCAAACAAACAAACAACATAAAAAACATAGAAAAAACAACATACGAAAGAAAAACATCAAAAATGTATTTTAATGTTTGGTGGAAGCCGCCCAGGCTGGCCGGGGAGACCCAGCCAGATGGGCGGGGTACAAATAATAATTATTATTATTATATTATTATTATATTATTATTATTATTATTATTATTATATATGCAGATTTAATAAAGAAAATTTTAAAAATTAAATATTTCTGCAGGGAAACGGCCTGCCTCGCTGTTAGCCCCCCCCCCCGGTCTTGTTGGGAGGGGGGGGGCTTCTTCATTGACTTCTGCACTCCCAACGCCTCCTCTCCTTCCCCCCCCGCAGACGCTGAACGGATCCGTCACCTTGGAGCTGGTGAACGAGAAATACTGGAAGCTGGTCAAGCCCCTCGAGCTGTACTACGCCCCCACCAAGGAGCAGAAATGAGGGCTGAGCCCCCCCCCAAAAAGACTGTCGGGCTGACAGCGAGTGTTTACACCGGGGGGGGGGAGGAGGAAGAGGAAGAGGGGGGGCACACCGGCATGGCCCCCACCCCACCCACCGCCGTGGGGACTCTGCGACGAGGAAGAGGAAGAAGAAGATGAAAGCGCTTTGCAAGGGGGGGGGGTTTGCCCAAATGGCTGAAACTGCTCCCGCCGCCCCCCCCCCACTCCGCCGCTTCCGGCACACTTAGCCCCCCCCGCACCCACCCAGAAAAGACTGGTGCCCCCCAAAGAAGGCGATGGCGCCCCACCCCTCTCTGTTTTTGGCTCCCCCTCTTCTCCCCCAAAGGATGATGGAGGGGGGGGGCCTTGCAATGGTGGGGGGGGGGGCCAAGGGGGGGTTGCTGCTGCTGCTGCTGCTGCTGCTGGGACCAGGCGTTTCTCTCTGGCCTTTTTACAGCTGTTTTTAATTCTCTCTCTCCCCCCCCCCTTTTGTGGAATTTAATTCATCAAGGAGTTTTTTTTTTGCCTCTTTCAAAGACTGGAGCCTCTCTCTCTCTCACACACACACACACAGGGGTGTAGCAAGGTGAATTGGTACCCGGGGGCAAACATTTTTTGGGGCCCCCCCCAGGCATGGGAAGGTCAGGTGGTACCCGGTGCGGAAAATGTCTTGTCAACCTCCCCATTTATCTCCCCCCCCACAAAAAAATGGTTTTACGTTATTTCGTATTTTCTTACAAAGGAATAATAACAAGTAATAATAATTAAAAACTTTTATTTATATCCCGCCCTCCCCAGCCGAAGTCGGGCTCAGGGTGGCTAACATCAGATACATCAGTGTTTTTCAACCACTGTTCCGCGGCACACTAGTGTGCCGCGAGATGTTGCCTGGTGTGCCGTGGGAAAATTACTTTATATATAGTCAATATAGGCACAGAGTTAATTTTTTTAACATTTTCTAATGGTGGTGTGCCTCGTGATTTTTTTCATGAAACAAGTGTGCCTTTGCCCAAAAAAGGTTGAAAAACACTGCAATAGTAACACGACACAGGAGACGTGTCCATTTTTTGTGTGTCCCCCCACCCCACCCCAAATGCTGTGTTAAGGTGCGGAAAACTGCAGTTTTAACTCTGCAGTGCTTTGCAAAGGCAGCTGTGTTGGGACACCTGCTTGGAAGGGCGAAGGGTCCGGCAGGGACGCATTCATTGCAGAACGAAGGCCTCGGGTTCAGGAGCCTTTATCACAGCAGACCCCGCAGACCTCAACACACACTCGGTGCTTGTGAGCTTAGCAGCCTCAAAGGAGCATTTCTCCCCAAAAGAATACCGTACTTTTCGCTCCATAGGGCGCACCTCGTTTTTAGAGGAGGAAACAAGAAAAAAAATATTTTTTCTGGTTTTCCTCCTCTAAAAGCCCTGTTTTTTTGAGGATCAGCTAAAAGTTTTGCAGCTTTTTTGCAAAGGGAAAAGCCCTGTTTTTTTGAGGATCAGCTAAAAGTTTTGCAGCTTTTTTTGCAAAGGGAAAAGCCCTGGTTTTTTTGAGGATCAGCTAAAAGTTTTGCAGCTTTTTTGCAAAGGGAAAAGCCCTGTTTTTTTGAGGATCAGCTAAAAGTTTTGCAGCTTTTTTGCAAAGGGAAAAGCCCTGTTTTTTTGAGGATCAGCTAAAAGTTTTGCAGCTTTTTTGCAAAGGGAAAAGCCCTGTTTTTTGGATCAGCTAAAAGTTTTGCAGCTTTTTTTGCAAAGGGAAAAGCCCTGTTTTTTTGAGGATCAGCTAAAAGTTTTGCAGCTTTTTTTGCAAAGGGAAAAGCCCTGTTTTTTTGAGGATCAGCTAAAGTTTTGCAGCTTTTTTGCAAAGGGAAAACCCTGTTTTTTTGAGGATCAGCTAAAAGTTTTGCAGCTTTTTTGCAAAGGGGGAAAAGCAAAGCTCCTTTTGCAAAGAGGGAAAAGCCCCGTTTTTATGGGGTTCAACTCACATTTCTGCAGCTTCTAAAGGAAAGGGAGCCTTTTCTACAGTTTCCAGACAGATAATCTAATCAGCCAGTCACATGTCGCTGGGGAAACAAACAACCTCCCTCTGCAGCACATTCAACAATGGAGGGCGGGGCTGAAAGGGAGCCGGGACTCTTATCTCTCTCCCGATCTCTTGCTGATCAGCTGCTGAGCGGGGTCCTTTCAACACCCCCTTTTCTCTTTGTAAAATAAAAAGCATGATCCTCTTTTGGCCCCTGGGCAATTCAGCTCCAGGGACCACCATTCGCTCCATAAGACGCACAGATATTTCTCCTTACTTTTTAGGAGGAAAAAAGTGCATCTTATAGAGCGGAAAATACGGTAATTTTAAAAGCCCGTCAAGCTGGATTTGGTTCCGGAAACGGCTCTGGAACTCCTTTTTAAAAACCCCTTCTGCTGAGGAAAGGCCCCAGGGTGCCTAAGAGCAGTTGGGGGTGGGGGGGAGGCCTCCGTATCTGAGTGTTTAGAGCATCGGGAGGTTCTGGGTTCAAATCCTGGTGGTGGCATCTCTGAGCAGGGCTGCCGAAAGCACAAGCTCGCCTGAAATTCTGGAGGCAATCTGCTGCCGGTCAGAGTGGGCAGCACTGAAGCGGCAAGGACGCGGAAGGCAAAGAGAGAGACCCCGCGGCACGTCCGAAGGCATTACGCCCTTTATTTTGTGTCAAGAAATTTCTTTTTTGAAAAATGAAGCCTGAAGGCGCAACGGCAGGCAGAGTAGGAGGAGGGGGGCGGAAAGTCCTTGGAGAAAGGGTCTTGCTTTGCGAGGGTAGAGTTGGAAGGGGCCACCCAGGGGCCATCTAGACAAACCCTCTGCAACGCAGGAAGCACAGCTTAACAAAAGCAAAGAAGAAAAGGGAGGGGGAGTTGAGTGCAAAGTCCTCTTTTGCAGGTAAATCTTAACGTGTCCCACAAACAGGAAGGTGAACCCTCCCAACCAACTTGCACCCGGGACCGTGCCTTTCTCCTTAGTTGTTTTTTTTAATGAAAAGTCTTAATAAAAGTATATATATACAAATGTGCACCCAACCTCTATTTAAAAACCTCCAGAGAAGGAGAGAAGGATAAAAAAGAGTTCCTCTCTCCCTCTCCCACAGAACCAAAGAATTGTAGAAGGGATCCCCCAGCGGTCATCTAGCCCAACCCGGATGACAAGTGGGGGGAATATAGGAGGGGGCATCTTTGCACAATGCATTGCAGGGGGGTTGGTCTAGAGGACCTCCCGGGGTCCCTTCCAGCTCAACAGTTTTGTGGTTCCGCTGCAAAGGAGGAGGAGGAGGAGGAGGAGACGACTTAGGGATGAGAGAAATTAGCCAAGGAGGAAGCAGGGTGCTGGACTTGGGGCTTCCAGTGGATGGGTGGGTGGGTGGTCTCCGGAGGGTCTCTGAAGCAGCAGCAAGGCCAGGGTTGGTGCCTTCCCTTTTGATACTTTGGGGTCTCCCCAACGGATCCAGGATGAAATCATAGGCGAGGGAGTTTGGGGAGAGAGGCGTCATTCAGAGTCAGGCTAGCGACCTGCGGAAAAGGGGGGGGTGTAGGAGTTTAGAAGTTCGTGGCAAGAGGGGGAAAGTAAATGCTTTTTTTCTGTTTGGGGGACCCCCTTTGTGGTTCTTCCTCTGTCCCAAGCCAAGCCCCCCATCCCTATCACAGAATCCTAGAATCCTAGAGTTGGAAGAGACCCCCAAGGGCCATCCAGTCCAACCCTCTGCCAAGCAGGAAACACCATCAAAGCATTCCTGACAGATGGCTGTCAAGCCTCCGCTTAAAGACCTCCAAAGAAGGAGACTCCACCACACTCCTTGGCAGCAAATTCCACTGCCGAACAGCTCTTACTGTCAGGAAGTTCTTCCTAATGTTTAGGTGGAATCTTCTTTCTTGTAGTTTGAATCCATTGCCCCGTGTCCGCTTCTCTGGAGCAGCAGAAAACAACCTTTCTCCCTCCTCTATATGACATCCTTTGATATATTTGAACATGGCTATCATATCACCCCTTAACCTTCTCTTCTCCAGGCTAAACATACCCAGCTCCCTAAGCCGTTCCTCATAAGGCATCGTTTCCAGGCCTTTGACCATTTTGGTTGCCCTCCTCTGGACACGTTCCAGCTTGTCAGTATCCTTCTTGAACTGTGGTGCCCAGAACTGGACACAGTATTCCAGGTGAGGTCTGACCAGAGCGGAATACAGTGGTACTATTACTTCCCTTGATCTAGATGCTATACTCCTATTGATGCAGCCCAGAATTGCATTGGCTTTTTTAGCTGCTGCATCACACTGTTGACTCATGTCAAGTTTATGGTCTACCAAGACTCCTAGATCCTTTTCACATGTACTGCTCTCAAGCCAGGTGTCACCCATCCTGTATTTGTGCCTTTCATTTTTTTGCCCAAGTGTAGTACTTTACATTTCTCCCTGTTAAAATTCATCTTGTTTGCTTTGGCCCAGTTCTCTAATCTGTTAAGGTCATTTTGAAGTGTGAACCTGTCCTCTGGGGTATTAGCCACCCCTCCCAATTTGGTGTCATCTGCAAACATCAAATCTGGGAGGCACCCTTGTATAACATCTGGCTGTATAGTCCTCCCTGGCAGGGTTGTTGTGGGAGGCAGGGTGGTGTAGCGGTTAGGACCTGCCAGAGACCAGGGTTCAAATCCCCACTTGGCCGTGAAGCTCATGGGGTGACCAGGGGAGCCAGCCTCTCTCTTTCTCTCTCACTGCCTACCCTACCTCGCAGGGTTGTTGTACGGGGTGAAATGAGGAGGGGGGAGACTCCTGTGTGCTGCTATAAATACGATTGGGAGAGGAGGGCAGGAGAGATTTCCCAGAGGAGGGGGACCCAAGTGGACCCGATCCTTGGAATAATCGAAGGCTGCCCGTGGGATCTTTGCACGAAGGGAGACCCCTGCCCTCCCCCCTCCAGGCGACTGCCCCCGTTACTGAATTGACCTAACCCTTTAAAAATTGCATCCAGAAGTTGTCGTCCTAAGAACACGAGCGGAGCCTGCAGGATCAGGCCAAAGGATGCTGCAAGGCTGCCCAAGTTGGCTTCCTGTGGCAGAGAGTTCCATAGTTGAACTAAGCGGGAGGGAGGGAGGGAAGGAAGGGACTCTTACCATCTGGGTAGGTGTTGCCATCAATGGGGACGTAGCCTGGAAGTGGGGAGAGGGAAAAAAAGGGGAGTCAGCAAGAGAACGGTCCCCACCCAGAGGAAAACCCCCAAGGGGTCACCCATCCATGGGGCCCAGAGGTTTCCGTGTATAAATCCCGAGGAATCGGCAAAAACCAATTCCCCGGCTCATGTCCTCCTCCTCTGGCCTTACCTTCGGGGTCTCTCCTCTTCCAAAGGACGGTGCCCAGGGCAAGGAGAAGGATGCCGACCCCCAGCATGGCCACCGAGACCCCTACTTTCCACCGGAGGTCCGGAGCCAGGCCTGGTGCTGCGGGAGAGACAGAAAGGGCAGGGAACTTTTAAATGCAGGTCGCGGGGCAGGAGGTTTTCTGACCCCCCACCTTAACCGCTTTGATCCTTGGGGGGGGGGGCCGGGGCTGCTGCAAGTGCCACCTGACACCTGTCCTGACTTCCTAAGGAATCATTATTTCAGTGTGGCAGCTCCTGAACCCTGTGAAACTCCCTGCCTCTTGACATCACACGCCCCTGCTAAAAAGCACCATTGTTTCTGCAGAGGTGGGTGGGTGTTTCAATCTGCTTATAGACCATCACGGATTTATAAGTTTTTAGTTGTTCTACATTTTTTCCTTCCTTGGGGTTTTTTAAAGCAGAGGTTGGATGGCCGCCTGGAAGGTGAAGCTTGAGCTGAGATTCCCGCATTGCAGGGGGTTTGACTAGATGACCCTCGGGGGTCCCTTCCAACTCTACAACTCTATGATTCTTACTGACTGCTTGGAGTCCCCCCTACCACCACCAAAGCGGCGTGTAAATTTAATGAAAGGAATAAACAAGGTCCCTGAAACAGCGAGACGAAATCTTGCCCCTTTTGAAAAGAGATGGTCGGTGGCAGGACACCCGCTTGGTGTGCAGAAGGAGAGCCAGTGCTGCCAGTCTGTGCGGACAACACTCAGCTAAATCGTAGAATCCTAGGCTTGTGGGCTTGGAAGGGACCCCCAAAGATCATCTAGGCTAGTCCCCTGCAAAGCAGGAATCGCAGCTGGACCTTTCCTCCAGACCTCAAGTTAGTTGGTGGCTCATTGTGGTCACTTGGAAGGGGGCGGGCGAAGAGACATTCTGCACATGCACAGAAGCATCTAGGGATCCAGTGGGAGGCCGTCATTCTCTTTCAGAGCCATCCAAGTCGGTGGCCATCGCTGCCTCCAGTGGCAGGGGGTTCCATAGCTTAGCTCTCTGCTGCGTGAAGCAGCCCAGCCTCCTCCGCTCTCACTCACCCCAGTCCTTGGTGAGGGGCTCATTCAGGCTCGCGTGGGTCACGTGGCAGGTGTAGGTGCCTCCCTGCTGGGGGTCCACGGGGAGGGTCCGCAGAGTTTGGTAGGTCCAGTCCCCGTTGCTGGAGGCCATTGGCACCGGGCCCGTCTCGTTCTTCAGGGGGCCCCCGTTCCACAGCCAGGTGACGGTCACGTCTTGGGGGTAGAAGCCCCACACGACACACGCCAACATGATGGACACTGGGGTGTTCTGAGGGGTGACGGGGAATACCCGGACCTTTGGGGGAGCTGCGGAGAGGAGGGGGTACAGAATCAGAATCTGTATTAGATCCTTCAAGGCTTGGCTCAGCCGCTTGCCTCCTAGTGGGATAATCTTGCCATCACTTGCCATGTCACTTGCCATTTCACTTGCCACCCCACTTGCCATTTCACTTGCCACACCCATTTCACTTGCCACCCCACTTGCCACCCCACTTGCCTTCACTAGTCAAGTCACTTGCCATTTCACTTGCCACACTACTTGCCTTCACTTGCCACACCTCTTGCCACACCTCTTGCCTTCACTAGTCAAGTCACTTGCCTTCACTTGCCATTTCACTTGCCACACTACTTGCCTTCTCTTGCCACACCCCTTGCCTTCACTAGTCAAGTCACTTGCCTTCACTTGCCACACTACTTGCCTTCACTTGCCACACCCCTTGCCTTCACTAGTCAAGTCACTTGCCTTCACTTGCCACACCACTTGCCTTCACTACTGCCTTCACTTGCCACACCCCTTGCCTTCACTAGTCAAGTCACTTGCCTTCACTTGCCACACCCCTTGCCTTCACTAGTCAAGTCACTTGCCTTCACTTGCCATTTCACTTGCCACACCCCTTGCCTTCACTAGTCAAGTCACTTGCCTTCACTTGCCACACCACTTGCCTTCACTTGCCACACCTCTTGCCTTCACTAGTCAAGTCACTTGCCTTCACTTGCCACACTTTCACTTGCCACACCCCTTGCCTTCACTAGTCAAGTCACTTGCCTTCACTTGCCACACTTTCACTTGCCACACCCCTTGCCTTCACTAGTCAAGTCACTTGCCTTCACTTGCCATTTCACTTGCCACACTATTTGCCTTCACTTGCCACACCTCCCTCACCTCTTGCCTTCACTAGTCAAGTCACTTGCCTTCACTTGCCTTCACTTGCCACACCCCTTGCCTTCACTAGTCAAGTCACTTGCCTTCACTTGCCTTCACTTGCCACACCCCTTGCCTTCACTAGTCCTTCAAGTCACTTGCCTTCACTTGCCACACCCCTTGCCTTCACTAGTCAAGTCACTTGCCTTCACTTGCCATTTCACTTGCCACACTATTTGCCTTCACTTGCCACACCTCTTGCCTCACCTCTTGCCTTCACTAGTCAAGTCACTTGCCACACCACTTGCCACTTCACTTGCCACTTCACTTGCCACTTCACTTGCCACTTCACTTGCCACACCACTTGCCACTTCACTTGCCACTTCACTTGCCACTTCACTTGCCACTTCACTTGCCACACCACTTGCCACTTCACTTGCCACTTCACTTGCCACACCACTTGCCACTTCACTTTCCTTCACTTGCCACCCCAATTGCCTTCACTTCCAGCGCCACTTTCCCGGCCTGGCGTCCTCCAGGTACAATCCCGGTGTTTGGGGCTGCAACCCCCCCCAGCCCCTGGCCCCAGCGCCCCTCACTCACTCTGCCTGAGCGCTGAGGGTCCCCACAGGGAGTGGACCTGCCCCTGGCATCGCTGGGCCTCCTCCTTCATCTGCGCCCCCAGGACGTCATTCAGGTGGTCCGAGAAGTAGGCGGTCAGCTGGTCCCAGGGGTCGTAGGCGCCCAGGCCGCAGGGCACGAAGCTCCCGCTGGATCCGTCGAAGCAGATGAAGGGGATCTTGTTGAAGGCCACCGTCCAGTTGAACCAGAGGGCGCGACCTCCGTCCGAGAGGAAGCAGTCCTCTTGCAGGTGGACGACGAAAGCCCCTGCGGCGGCAGGGAAAGGGTTAACGGGTCGATCGACCGGTTATTTGCATCCCACCTTCCCTCCCTCCTTCAACCCCCCCCACAAACAACAACCCTGCGAGGTCGGTCAGGTTAAGAGGCAGCAACTTCCGCAATCAAACGAGCCGCGGATCTCTCGATCCTTTCCGCAGCCTTACCTGTTCGCAGGTAACTCATCGCCAGGCAGAGGCCGGCCAAAGCCGCCCAGAGAGGCCGCATCCTGACTCCGCTGGGCGAGGAGGAGGAGGAGGAGGAAGAAGAAGGATCCGCTTTGCAGGCTTCTGGATCTCTCTCCGCGCTCCTTGGGATCCACTTGGCAAGGGGTCCCGGCCGGGTTTCGTTTATGAGCCGCTCAAATATGGTCTCTGGCCGGATCCCCAACTCTGACCGGCCTCCGGATCCCAGCAGCCAGTTAGCGAGGGATCTGCTCGCGCGGATCCCTTCGCTGTAGTTTTGGGGGATTTTTTTCCCCGGGGGGGTGTGCAGTGGGATCCTTTCCTTCCTCCAGAGGAGTCGCTCTTTCTGGATCCCAGCTTCTCGAGGGGGTTCCTAGGAGAGAAGGACCTCCTCTGCTGCAACTGCGGCTCTGGCCGCGTCCAGGGGAACCGACTCTGCCCCCCAACCTCAGCCCCACACAGTGGGAAGGGGGAAGCCAGAAATCCCCCGTCCCGCGGGGAGCCAATGGGGAGGCGGCGCGCCTCCGCGTCATCAGTCGCCGGGCAGAGAGGAGCCGTCGGGGTTTTTTTCGGGAGGAAAGCGCCCGCCTCTGGACGCCCCAAAACGAGGGAGGTGGGCGCCCTGGGCGGGGCGGGGAGCGGGCAGAGCGATGCTTGTATTTTATCCTTGGGCACACCCCTCTCTGCCCCCCCCATCCCGGCTTCTCGGGGTGCAAAGCAAGGCCGGCGAGGGGCGTGGCCTGGGGAGAAGGGGCGTGGTCTGAGAAGAGTCCCGAGGGCCGGGCCGCGAGGTCTGGAGGGCCGCAGTTGGGAGGTTTCCACAAACACCCTGCCCTTAAAAAAAAAAAAAAAAAAAAATAGAAATTCGGCGCACTTAAAGTTGGAAGGGACCCCCGGGGGTCATCCAAACCAACCCGCTGCAATGCAGGAATCTCAGCGGGCCAGAACCGGCCCCCGGACCGCCAGTCCCGCGTCTCTCTATTATTGCAGTTGCATGAGCCGGAGCTCCTGTTTGGTGGTTGCTTTTTTGCGTTTTGCAGAACAACAGCCAACCAGAGGGGATCCGAAACCGTCTGGCGTCGCCAGATATAGAAGCAGCTCCCCCTCCCCCTCCCCCCTCCTGCTTCCGCTTTCACTCCCCTCCCCCGCTGCGCTTTCGCTAGGATCCTCGTGGGGAGTTCACTTTCGCTTTCGCCCTGCAAAGGAGCCCCCTCTCCGGTTCCCGGTGGGGCTGTGCGGGGAGGGGGGCGGGAGGTCTTTGGAAAAGGTGGGGGGCGAGTCTCTCTCCGACCCTCTCTCTCTCTTAAAAAAGGCATGTACTGGGGGGGGGGGAACCAATGCACATACTTTGGAAAACCAGGAAAAACTTCAAAAAAAATATTTTTTTTTTAATGCCACAAATTTTGTAACTCTCTGCCCTTCCCCCGCTCTAATTCCCCAGGCCACACCCCCATGGACTGACTCCCCATCTTTCCAGCCCTGCCTCCATCCTCAGATGCCCCCAGGGGCATAGCAAGGTAAATTGGTACGTGGGGGCAATCCCCCCCCCCAGGCATGGGAAGGTCAGGTGGTGCCCGGTGCAGAAAATT
The DNA here is from genome assembly GCA_900245905.1 of Lacerta viridis. Lineage (NCBI taxonomy): Eukaryota > Metazoa > Chordata > Lepidosauria > Squamata > Lacertidae > Lacerta > Lacerta viridis. Next base: position 27,434 of record OFHU01001928.1, read on the forward strand.
TCTTGTCAACCCCCCCCCACTGACCACCATCCCCCGCAAAAATGGTGTTACGTTATTTCATATTTTCTTACAAAGGAATAATAACAAGTAATAATAATAATAAACTTTTATTTATATCCCGCCCTCCCCGGCCGAAGTCGGGCTCAGGGTGGCTAACATCAGATACATAACATTGGTATAAAATCAAACAATAATTAAATTACCTCCTAAAAACATCTCAAAATCAAATTAAAGTCTAATTAGATGGCTTTCCACAGGGTTAGGGTTGGGAACAGTAAGTGCTCCACTGAACTGAAATTTCAGCCTTCATGACATAGGAAAACAGCCAAGTGAACAGCTATTTTGGTGGAGGAGGGTCAAGATATTAACCGATATGCATGAAATTTCATATATAGCTATATAATCCCTAGTATAGTAAGATAAGACCTTCGGAGCAGGCATTTAAAAAAAAAAATTCAAAAAAAATTGTTCCTTGATAATTTGTCACCCCCTCCATTATGGAACCCACCCCCCCCCACCCCTTGCTACGCCCCTGGATGCCTCCACCCCAAAAAGGCACCCCACCCCAAAAAGGCACCCTCCTGACATTCAGAAAATACCTGAAGGGAAGTTCTTAAACTGTGATATTTTAAATGTATTTTAATGTTTGGTGGAAGCCGCCCAGAGTGGCTGGGGAGACCCAGCCAGATGGGCGGGGTACAAATAATAAATTATATATATTATTATTATTATTATTATTATTATTATTATTATTATTATTATTATTCTGCCTCAATTCCTGCTTGCAATGCCAGGAAGGACGCAAAAGAATAGTTCCAAAATCTGTTGTTGTTGTTTTTATTATTATTTTCATTTTATTTTTTGCACCCCTGACTCCATTTGACACCCGGCGGCAGGAACGCAGAGGAAAGGACACATCACTGAGCAGGAACAATAAAAAACACCCCTCCCCTGATCTTTTCTTGCTCCTCCCATCTCTCTGCTCTCCCTCTTTTAAAAGTTGCAATGCCTCTTTAGTCCTGCAGGGGCCTCCTAGTCTCTCCCCCCCCCCTTTTAAAACCAAGAAGATGCCCACTTCCTTTGTATCATTGTTGCCCGTCACAACCACCCTGCAAGGTAGGGGAGTCCCGGGGGGGGGTTATTCAAGCCTTCCCCGTAGAAGCTGTATGAAAGGGCAGAAATTCAACCGGTGGTGACGCTTCTCTCCCCCCCCCCCCCCGCTAAATTTCCTGTGCTTCCACATCCCCGATAGCTCAGCTGGTAGAACACGAGACTCTTAATCTCAGGGTCACGGGTTCGAGACCCACATTGGGCCAGATATTCTTTCATTGCGGGGGGTTGGACTAGATGACCCTGGTGTCCCTTCCAACTCTTACGATTCTACGATGCTAAAACGTAGGAAAGGGAGAGGGCCTCTGGGGATGGCTTCTGCCCAGAAATACGGCAGCTGCCTCCTGCAAACTGCACTTCCTCGCATTAATGGACAGCACTCTCAACACGCTCAGAGGCGCCATCGCTTCACACGTGCCTGGGCTCAACCCTGCCACACACACGAAAGGAAAACTGCGCTGCAGGGCCCAGCTGCCCACTCTGAAGAATTGCGTGGTACAGTCCTCTCCTGCCGCACGCAGCAATTAGCAGGTGATGGTGGTTGTGGGGCTAGCAATATTCAATCTATGTAAGCTTCTTGTTCTAGCCAAAGGCCACGACAAAACCTGCAGCAACTGTGACAGTGCTAGCAGTGGGGCAGGTGGCGACAGTGGTGTCAGAAGTGGGGCTGGTGGCGACAGTGGTGTCAGAAGTGGGGCTGGTGGCGACAGTGGTGTCAGAAGTGGGGCTGGTGGCGACAGTGGTGTCAGAAGTGGGGCTGGTGGCGACAGTGGTGTCAGAAGTGGGGCAGGTGGCGACAGTGGTGTCAGAAGTGGGGCTGGTGGCGACAGTGGTGTCAGAAGTGGGGCTGGTGGCGACAGTGGTGTCAGAAGTGGGGCTGGTGGCGACAGTGGTGTCAGAAGTGGGGCTGGTGGCGACAGTGGTGTCAGAAGTGGGGCAGGTGGCGACAGTGGTGTCAGAAGTGGGGCTGGTGGCGACAGTGGTGTCAGAAGTGGGGCTGGTGGCGACAGTGGTGTCAGAAGTGGGGCTGGTGGCGACAGTGGTGTCAGAAGTGGGGCAGGTGGCGACAGTGGTGTCAGAAGTGGGGCTGGTGGCGACAGTGGTGTCAGAAGTGGGGCTGGTGGCGACAGTGGTGTCAGAAGTGGGGCTGGTGGCGACAGTGGTGTCAGAAGTGGGGCAGGTGGCGACAGTGGTGTCAGAAGTGGGGCTGGTGGCGACAGTGGTGTCAGAAGTGGGGCTGGTGGCGACAGTGGTGTCAGAAGTGGGGCTGGTGGCGACAGTGGTGTCAGAAGTGGGGCAGGTGGCGACAGTGGTGTCAGAAGTGGGGCTGGTGGCGACAGTGGTGTCAGAAGTGGGGCTGGTGGCGACAGTGGTGTCAGAAGTGGGGCAGGTGGCGACAGTGGTGTCAGAAGTGGGGCTGGTGGCGACAGTGGTGTCAGAAGTGGGATCTGAGCCAGCAGTGCTTCAGCCAAACCTGGTTGGGATCCTGTCCTCTGCTCCTTCCACCCCCTCATTTATCCCCCTGCTTCTCTAGCAGCGATAACTTTAACGGGAACAGAAGCCGCTCCCTCAGATCACTGACCCACCTCAGCCAGGACTGCCCACACTGACTGGCAGCAGTTTTATTTCCTGGCCCACAGACTGGAGTCTCTCCCACCCCTGCCTGGAGTCAGTGGCAACGGAAACACGTGACAAAAGCAGGGTGGACACACGTTCGAGATTCACTGAATGCAAATGGGCACACACACACACACACATTCTGGCATTGAGGGGCATTTCCCGCAGGGGGGGAAGCGGGTGGGTGGGTGAATTTAAAGGTGATGTTCCTCCTCCTCCTCCAAATCCCTCCTTCAGGTCGACTCCCGGGAATTCATTCTGCAAAAGAGAAAGGTCGTAGAATCACAGAACTGGAGGGAGGGACCCCTAAAGGTCATCTAGCCCAACCCGCTGTGATGCAGGGATCTTTGATGGTTGCAATAGTTCACGTCAAGCGGTGTACACATTTCGTCCAGCAAGGAAACAGATGAATGAAAAGGGAACCCCGCGACCTTGCAGGGGGTTGGGATGGATGACCCTCGGGGGGCCCCTTCCGACCATACAAGCCTATGGTTCCACCTTCTGTGTGCCCTGAGCTGCAGCCTCCTCCTTCCCCAAGGGGCCCGGGGGGGGCCCCCTCCTCCAGCTCTACCTGTGCTGCTGCACCTGCAGGATACTGCCACCAGGACCACCCCCGCGATGGCAAAGAGGGTGCCAACCCCAAACGCCACGCCACACAGGATGTTCTCCAGAAGCTCCGAGGGGACGGGATCTTGGGGGACTACAGGTGAGAGAGAGATGGGACAGAGGGTCAGTGGGGTGTGTGTGAGAGAGAGAGCGCACAAGGGTCATTTGGGGCAGGGTGGGGGGGGGAAGAGACGGTGAAAGCAGGGCCTCACCCCAGAATGTCTGGATGCTGAATGTGTCGCGGGGACTCTTGACGTTGCAGCTGTAGATGTCTCCCTCCTGGGGGGTCACCTCCAAATAGGAGAAGAGCCTGAAGTCCAGGTCCTGCACAGGGACTGCCGGAGGGGTGGAGACCCCCTGGGTCACGGGCTGACCTTGGCGCATCCAAGTGACCTCGGCCGCCGGAGGGAAGAGGTTGGTCACTGAGCAGACGAGCGTGTTGGGCTGGCCCAGCTGCAGCGGCAGCAGGGGGAAGACCTCCACCTGAGCAACACCTGGCGGGGGGAGGCAGAGGGCGGCAACATGAGAACGTGGCCTTTTCAGTGGTGGCTCCCCATCCTTTTACTTACATTGTCATTTGTATTATTTTTAATCATGGAATCCTAGAGTTGGAAGAGACCACCAGGGCCATCCAGTCCAACCCCCTGCCAAGCAGGAAACACCATCAAAGCATTCCTGACAGATGGCTGTCAAGCCTCCGCTTAAAGACCTCCAAAGAAGGAGACTCCACCACACTCCTTGGCAGCAAATTCCACTGTCGAACAGCTCTTACTGTCAGGAAGTTCTTCCTAATGTTTAGGTGGAATCTTCTTTCTTGTAGTTTGAATCCATTGCCCCGTGTCCGCTTCTCTGGAGCAGCAGAAAACAACCTTTCACCCTCCTCTATATGACATCCTTTTATATATTTGAACATGGCTATCATATCACCCCTTAACCTTCTCTTCTCCAGGCTAAACATACCCAGCTCCCTAAGCCGTTCCTCATAAGGCATCGTTTCCAGGCCTTTGACCATTTTGGTTGCCCTCCTCTGGACACGTTCCAGCTTGTCAGTATCCTTCTTGAACTGTGGTGCCCAGAACTGGACACAGTATTCCAGGTGAGGTCTGACCAGAGCGGAATACAGTGGTACTATTACTTCCCTTGATCTAGATGCTATACTCCTATTGATGCAGCCCAGAATTGCATTGGCTTTTTTAGCTGCTGCATCACACTGTTGACTCATGTCAAGTTTGTGGTCTACCAAGACTCCTAGATCCTTTTCACATGTACTGCTCTCAAGCCAGGTGTCACCCATCCTGTATTTGTGCCTTTCATTTTTTTTGCCCAAGTGTAGTACTTTACATTTCTCCCTGTTAAAATTCATCTTGTTTGCTTTGGCCCAGTTCTCTAATCTGTTAAGGTCATTTTGAAGTGTGATCCTGTCCTCTGGGGTATTAGCCACCCCTCCCAATTTGGTGTCATCTGCAAACTTGATCAGGATGGCCTTTTCAATGGTGGCTCCCCATCCTTTTACTTACATTGTCATTTGTATTATTTTTAATGATAGTATTATCTTTTATTATACTCATTATTGTTTCTATCGTAGCATATCATTTTTATTGTAACATATATTCTACAATGCATAATAAACTTCCTTGTTGGAGGAAGTTTCTGGTGGCCCCCTCCCTCCCTCCCCGCAAGGCAAAGAAACCCCCTCACCTTTCGCTTCCGGCATAATTGCGAAATAGTACGAAAAGTTGCTCAGCACATCATTGCACAGCTGGTTCAGCCGCTGGATGTAATCTTGGGGTGTCCGGTTCTGCACCCCCGGCTGGAAATCGCGGAGGCGGGCGTGCCAGGCGGACTCCGAGGAGTTGAACCAGAAGAGCTCTTCGTTGTCCAGAGTTTGGACCATCTCAGGAAGCAGGGAATCCTGCTGGCACAGGTAGACTTCGGAAAACAGGTGGGCAGGATCCTCTGGACGCGAAAGAGAGGGAGAGTTGGTCACCCGCCACCATCGAGGCACGTGGGGGAGATAAGGAGCTGCCCCCAAATCATAGCTCAGTCAGTAATGAGGCTCATAATCTCAGGGTCATGGGTTCGAGTTCTGCGTTGGGCAAAAATTCCTGCATTGCAGGGGGTTGGACTAGATGACCCTGGGGGGGTCACTCCCAACTGTGCCATTATTTTGTTTCTGTGATGTGCCTCCATGCGCCCCTCCGTTTTCCCGTCTTCTGCTGCCTGCCCTCTGCCCTTCACCCTCCCTGGCTAGTAATGTGTGCCAGGGATGGATGGCAAGAAAGCAAGAAGTAACGTGGGTTAAATAACATTAGCTCATTTAACTTATATGCAGAATTCATCATGCGAAAGGCTGGGCTGGATGAATCCCAAGCCGGAATTAAGATTGCCGGAAAAAATATCAACAACCTCAGATATGCTGATGATACAACCTTGATGGCAGAAAGTGAGGAGGAATTAAAGAACCTTTTAATGAGGGTGAAAGAGGAGAGCGCAAAATATGGTCTGAAGCTCAACATCAAAAAAACTAAGATCATGGCCACTGGTCCCATCACCTCCTGGCAAATAGAAGGGGAAGAAATGGAGGCAGTGAGAGATTTTACTTTCTTGGGTTCCATGATCACTGCAGATGGTGACAGCAGTCATGAAAATTAAAGACGCCTGCTTCTTGGGAGAAAAGCAATGACAAACCTAGACAGCATCTTAAAAAGCAGAGACATCACCTTGCCGACAAAGGTCCGTATAGTTAAAGCTATGGTTTTCCCAGTAGTAATGTACGGAAGTGAGAGCTGGACCATAAAGAAGGCTGATCGCCGAAGAATTGATGCTTTTGAATTATGGTGCTGGAGGAGACTCTTGAGAGTCCCATGGACTGCAAGAAGATCAAACCTATCCATTCTCAAGGAAATCAGCCCTGAGTGCTCACTAGAAGGACAGATCCTGAAGTTGAGGCTCCAGTACTTTGGCCACCTCATGAGAAGAGAAGACTCCCTGGAAAAGACCCTGATGTTGGGAAAGATGGAGGGCACAAGGAGAAGGGGACGACAGAGGATGAGATGGTTGGACAGTGTTCTCGAAGCTACTAACATGAGTTTGGCCAAACTGCGAGAGGCAGTGAAGGATAGGCGTGCCTGGCGTGCTCTGGTCCATGGGGTCACGAAGAGTCGGACACGACTGAACGAAACAAAATAGAAAATTCTTTCCAGTAGCACCTTAGAGACCAACTGAGTTTGTTCTTGGTATGAGCTTTCGTGTGCATGCACACTTCTTCAGATACCACGACTGAACGACTGAACAACAACAACGTGAGGTCATCCATCCAACCTCTGCCTGAGATCCTCCAAGGAAGGAGAAGATGCGGCCTTCTGAGGAAGCTTGTTCTGCTTTTCAAACAGCAATTACTATCAGAAAGTGTTTTTGTGGGGCGAAACAGGGTTATTGAGCTCGGGTTGGACTAGATGACCCTCGGGACCCCAGTCTACGGTCCCTGTTCTGATGGCGCTGCTACAAGCGGGGAGAGGAAGGAAGGAAGGAACTTCCTCAACGAAAAAGCAGAGAGTTCAGTAGGGAATTTTAAAACATATCGCCCCCCTTTCCGAACACCATTTGCCCCCCTCCCCCTCCCGCAGCCCCCTCAGTTTAGGGGGTTTGGGATTATTAGGGGATGGGGGTGGGATAGGGGGAAGCTAGGTGCCAAAATGCTATTTGCAAAAAGACTGTAAGCAACTGTGGCTTTGCAGAGAGGGTTGGGCTAAATTACCCTCTGGTCCCCTTTCCAACTCTCCAATCCTGCGAGTCGAGTGTGTGTGCACACGGGTGTCGTCGGGTCGCCGTTTCACCGGGCGGCGGGTTCAAGTAACTCCAACAGGCTGATGGGAAGTCTTTCTCCCCCAAGTTTAATTGCAAAAGTGAAACTTGAAAGGGATTTTTTTTTAAAAAAAAATACAGGGTGGAGTTTCATCTGAGCTCTAGCGAGCCAAGGTCACCTGAAAGTGCCAGTGGAGCCGGCGTCTTCTGGGGAGATCCAGCAAGGAGTTTGAAGTGGGGTGCAGGAGAGCGAGAGAGAGAGAAAGAAAGAGAGAGAGAGAGAGAGAGAGAGAGAGAGAGAGAGAGAGAGAGAAGAGAGAGAGAGAGAGAGAGAGAGAGCGCTGCACCGGTTGAATTTCCGCCAGGCAAGTGTTAGCAAGTATACGGACGCTGCCAAGGGAGAGTCGCTGCTAGCTCGTAACACCAGGACTAGGAAAAATGCAGAGTCCCAACCCTGATACACAATCTGAAAGGCTCCCCACCTCCCCACCCCAAAAAACCCCACACCTTCGTTTGCACACCCACCCACACTCCGCGCAGGCAGGGAAACAGGGAGATGCGTATTTGTACCTCGCACTTCGGCCGATGCAGCCGCCGATGCGCCCCAGAGCCAGGCCAGGGCCGCCAGACCCCAGCTGCACCTGCCGCCGGGACCCATCGCCCTCCTCTTCCTCGCTGCCCCACAGCAAACCTCTCGGAGCCCCGCAGCTGAGTTCCCCCAACTCGCAGCAGCTTCGTCGGGGCGGGGGGGTGGTGGTAGGGGAAATGCCTCTCCCAGGCAGCCAATGGGGCTTCGTTGCGCTTCGTCGTCACCAGTTGCCCGGGAGAGGCTGCCGGGTTTCGGTTCTGGAGCGCAGACGGGCTGCTTAGGCTGCGGCGGGGAGGAGAGAATCGCAGGGTCGGAGGGACCCCTGAAGATCATCCAGCCCAACCCCCTGCAAATGCAGGGATCCCAGATAAGAAATCCCCGACACATGGCCGCCTGACCCCTGTTTGAAAGTTTCCAGTGAATCTTAGATCACTCAGGAGCTGCTTCTGAAGCTGGTGCAGAATTCGGTGGCCAGGTTGCTGACCAGGGGGGAAAAAAACCGGTGTGAACATATTGCACTGATCCTGACCCATCTGCACTGGCTGCCAATTAGTTTCTGGGACCAATTCAAAGTGCTGGTTTTGCCTTATAAGGCCTTGAATGGCTCAGGATTAATAATAATAATAATAATAATAATAATAATAATAATAATAATAATAATTTATTTGTACCCGCCCATCTGGCTGGGTCTCCCCAGCCACTCTGGGCGGCTTCCAACAAATATTAAAATACATTAAAATATCACAGATTAAAAACTTCCCTAAACAGGGCTGCCTTCAGGTATTTTCTGAATGTCAGGTAGTTGTTTATCTCTTTGACCTCTGATGGGAGGGCGTTCCACAGGGCGGGCGCCACTACCGAGAAGGCCCTCTGCCTGGTTCCCTGTAGCTTTGCTTCTCGCAGTGAGGGAACCACCAGAAGGCCCTCGGCGCTGGATCTCAGTGTCCGGGCTGAATGATGGGGTGGAGACGCTCCTTCAGGTATACAGGACCGAGGCCGTTTAGGGCTTTAAAGGTCAGCACCAACACTTTGAATTGTGCTCGGAAACGTACTGGGAGCCAATGTAGATCTCTCAGGACCGGTGTTATGTGGTCCCAGGCGGCCACTCCCAGTCACCAGTCTAGCTGCCGCATTCTGGATTAATTGCAGTTTCCGGGTCACCTTCAAAGGTAGCCCCACATAGAGCGCATTGCAGTAGTCCAAGCGGGAGATAACCAGAGCATGCACCACTCTGGCGAGACAGTCTGCGGGCAGGGAGGGTCTCAGCCTGCGTAGCAGATGGAGCTGGTAGACAGCCGCCCTGGACACAGAATTAAGCTGCCCCACCTCAAAGTCTGCCTCTCCTCATATGAACCAACCCAGGCTCCCCAATGCTCATCTGGTCGCCTCTTTGTCTGTGCCCCCTAAATGGGCATGAGAACGGGGCCTTTTCTGCAGTGGCTCCTGACACCTTTAGGCACCAGGCAAAAGCGTTCCTCTTCCACCAAGCATTGGGCTGACTAACATCCCATAACCATTCATATGTGCTTGTGGGAGGGGGTTATTGTTTCGTTCTTCTTTTTATTATATATTTTGTGGGGGTTTTTTAAATCTCACATTTTTATGCTGCAAACTGCCCTGAAATGTATGGAAAAAATAATAGATCATAGAATCATAGGACTTTTCAGGGTCACCTCAGGTAATACTATAATACTCGATGGCCCTCTATTATTCTATTATTTCCATCAGGAGGGTAAGCAGATTATAAATTTGATTAAAACAAAATAAAAAATCCCTTCCAGTAGCACCTTAGAGACCAACTAAGTTTGTTCTTGGTCTGAGCTGAGCTTCGTGTATCTGAAGAAGTGTGCATGCACACGAAAGCTCAGACCAAGAACAAACTTAGTTGGTCTCTAAGGTGCTACTGGAAGGAATTTTTTATTTTATTTTGTTTTTTGATGATAGCCCACCACTCCCCCACCCGACGAGAAGCTTCCAAGCAGGACACGAAGGAAAACCCTCCCTCCCTCCCTGCCATTGTTCCCCGACAACTGACATTCAGAGGTAGACTGCCTCTGACGCTGGAGGTTCTACCTCACGCACTTATCCTCCATGAATTTCTGCAGACAAGCAAAAGGAGGTCGTGCCTGGCTCCAGCAAGCTCTGAGCCCTTCCCCAGCCTCCCCGCCCACTTCCCTATAGAAATCCACCGCAGGGCGCTCAGGGCGGGGGCAGAATTTCGCTTTCACTTCCCCGTCCTCTCCTCGGAGTTTCCCTTTTTGTTAGGCTCTAGTTGTGTGCGCCTGTTATAAAAGACTCAATGAGTCACAAACAGGAAGTGTACCTGGGGAAATTCCCAAGCCTCCTGCGGTGCGAACCTACTCCCGAGAAGCCCCATAAGCGACCTTGACGAGAGGCGATGTAAACTTCCGAGAGGAAACCTGTCAGAAAACCCAAACCGGCTGCCCTTTCCTCTTATCTGCTCTTTGAAATCTATGTTCCCAGAGAGAAAGTTTTGGGATAAAGTGCTGGACTATACAGTATATCAATATGACTGGCAATATGGCATCTGAAGAAGTGTGCATGCACACGAAAGCTCATACCTAGAACAAACTTAGTTGGTCTCTAAGGTCCCATCACCTCCTGGCAAATAGAAGGGGAAGAAATGGAGGCAGTGAGAGATTTCACTTTCTTGGGTTCCATGATCACTGCAGATGGTGACAGCAGTCACGAAATTAGAAGACGCCTGCTTCTTGGGAGAAAAGCAATGACAAACCTAGACAGCATCTTAAAAAGCAAAGACATCACCTTGCCGACAAAGGTCCGTATAGTTAAAGCTATGGTTTTCCCAGTAGTAATGTACGGAAGTGAGAGCTGGACCATAAAGAAGGCTGATCGCCGAAGAATTGATGCTTTTGAATTATGGTGCTGGAGGAGACTCTTGAGAGTCCCATGGACTGCAAGAAGATCAAACCTATCCATTCTTAAGGAAATCAGCCCTGAGTGCTCACTGGAAGGACAGATCCTGAAGTTGAGGCTCCAGTACTTTGGCCACCTCATGAGAAGAGAAGACTCCCTGGAAAAGACCCTGATGTTGGGAAAGATGGAGGGCACAAGGAGAAGGGGACGACAGAGGATGAGATGGTTGGACAGTGTTCTCGAAGCGACTGGCATGAGTTTGGCCAAACTGCGAGAGGCAGTGAAGGATAGGCGTGCCTGGCGTGCTCTGGTCCATGGGGTCACGAAGAGTCGGACACGACTGAATCCAGCGCCGAGGGCCTTCTGTCGGTTCCCTCACTGCGAGAAGCAAAACTACAGGGAACCAGGCAGAGGGCCTTCTCGGTAGTGGCGCCCGCCCTGTGGAACGCCCTCCCATCAGAAGTCAAGGGAATAAACAACTACCTGACATTCAGAAAATACCTGAAGGCAGCCCTGTTTAGGGAAGTTTTTAAACTGTGATATTTTAAATGTATTTTAATGTTTGGTGGAAGCCGCCCAGAGTGGCTGGGGAGACCCAGCCAGACGGGCGGGGGTACAAATAAATTATTATTATTATTATTATTATGAACGACTGAACAACAACAACTATCAATATGACTGTGCAGGAAAAAAGCCAAGATTTTAAGAGGAAAAACATTCTTTTCAATTATATACCCGTCATATGGAAGTTGACAGCGGAAATGGATTCCACAAGCCCTTATTGTGGCCAACAGACTGATCTGGATGAATTGGAAGAATAAAAGCAAGACCCTCCTTAATCAGTGGATTGGCGATATGATGGAGGAGGAGAAGATTAGAAGAAGAAGAGTTTGGATTTGATATCCCGCTTTATCACTACCCGAAGGAGTCTCAAAGCGGCTAACATTCTCCTTTCCCTTCCTCCCCCACAACAAACACTCTGTGAGGTGAGTGGGGCTGAGAGACTTCAGAGAAGTGTGACTAGCCCAAGGTCACCCAGCAGCTGCATGTGGAGGAGCGGAGACGCGAACCCGGTTCACCAGATTATGAGTCTACCGCTCTTAACCACTACACCACACGGAAGTGGACGGGAGGCACCCTGGGGCTCATCTAGACCAACCCTTCGCTCCACGGAGCTTCTGCTGCCACACAGGCTCTATGGCTGGGTAGCTAGCTGGCTGGCTGGCTGGCACAATTATCTAAAAGCCTCTGTGCCTGGGTTCAGCGGGAGGACAGAGAGAAATCAAGACAACCGCTAAGTGATGGGTGCAAATTGATTAAAAGCCGCCTTCGATTTCAGCGGGGCTGCCGTACGCCCACCCACTCAGGCGGCTTTCATGATGGCTACGGCAGCATAGATTTGTGGAGTTGGAAGGGACCCGAGGGTCATCTAGCCCAACCCCCTGCAATGCACAGATCACAGTTAAGAGGACATCCATTGTGAGAGGCAGTCTACCCCTGAGGTGGCTGTTGCTGGACTTCCCTCTCGGGACATCAGCTTGGCCATTGCTGCTGCTGGGCTCTTCGTCGGTTCTTTGTCCCTCTCTGCCTCTTAACCAACCAGGTGCCTGTGGGAAACCCGCAAGCAGGATCCGAGCACCAAAGCAGAGCCCTCTTGCCTAGGAGCCCTCTCTAGCCTTAGCCCCGTCCTCTGAATCTGTCTAATTCCCCTGCGAAGCCGTCCAGGGTGATGGCCAGTCCCGCCTCTTGTGGCAGGGAGTTCCATAGTTCAACTTTGTATTTGGCGCACTGCACGGGGGGGAGGTCCAGCAGGCTTCCTTGAGACCGATATGCAAAGCTGGGAGCCTTTTCTGTTTGTGAATTCTTCTTAGCAATCGCGGAAAGGGCGTCATTTATTCCTGGAAATGCGAACTCTCGCGGGATTAAATGGGAGCCCGGGACTCGCCTTCTTGCAGCTGCTGCATCAGGCAGAGAAAGGGCTCTCGCCTGTTCCCGCGCATGCGCAGCTCCGCCCGCCGTGCCCGAGGCTGCCCTCCCTCCCTCCCCCGCCTCGCGCGCCATTGCGCCACCGCGCAGAAAGGGACTCGCGCCGCAGCGAAGCCCCAGAGCGCATGCGCCCCGGGCGGGAGGGGGGAAAGAGTCGGATTAGGAGCGAGACGCATGCGCAGTCGCCGTCTCCGGGCGTAGCGGGAGCCATGCTGACTTCACCCCCAAAGCGAGACCTCGGCGGGGGAGGGGGGCGGCGCTCGATCCGGACCCCCCGTCAGGCGGCTTCGCCGAGGCGGATGATTTTTCTCCCTCCACCGATTTGGCGCTTTTTACTCGACGGACGGGCAAAATTGCCTCATATATTGCCCCCCCCCTCTCTTAAAGGATCATCCGGGCATTTTTCTGATGGAACGTCAGAAGGCGGTCGCGTGACGGCAGGGAGCCAATCAGGAGGCGATGACGTCGGCGTCACTTCGGATTCCCGCCCGGCCATGGCGGCTGAAGCGACCGTTGTGTTGATTTTTTTTTTTAAATGGGTGTTTTATTTCTTATTATTTTGTCACGTCGCGGGGGCCTAAGTTTGGCCGGAATTTAATCAGGATGGGCGTCGTCGCACCGGGCCCGCCAAGGTCGCGCGCCTTCTTCCTTCTCCAGATGGCGACCAATGAGGTGAGTCCTTTTTGTCCACGTGACACTTCTGGGCGAGTGAAGGCTCGGCTGGCTGGGGGATGGGGAAGGAGAGGGATATGCCAGTCAATTCTCTTGCTCCCGCCTCCGGTGGCGCAAACTGGCCAATCAGAGGCTGTGACGGGCGGTGGCTGCTTAAAGGGCCAGCTGCCTGAAATGAAGGGAGAAGTTGGCTGTCACGTGGCACCTGACAATGGGACCCCCATTTTTTATGTGGGGGGAGGAGGGGCGTCTTCGGAAGAGGGGGGGGAAAGGTGTCCCCCCCTCTGTCTTGTGGCTCATTCCAGGCTTCTTTAAAGCTACAATGATGCAGAAGCTTCTAGGAATTGGGGTAAATCTCAATATGACAGGTGGGGGTTTAGTTTTTTGCAATGATTGGGGGGGGCTTCGGGGGCGTCTCTTTACCTTTAAGTCGGGGGGGTGCTTGCATCGGGGTGGGTGGGGATTGTTCGTCTTTTTAAAGCAAAAGGGGGGGAGTTTTGGGGGGGCTGCCTTGCAAAGGAAAGTGATGGTGCTATCCTTTGGGAAGGGTGGGGGACGTAAAACCTCAGCCCCCCCTCGATATTGGGGGCGCCTGGGAGAATGTCCTGTGCAGCATAGTGTGGGGTTGACCTTGGCATCCGTCTGTTTGACCTTGAGCTGTTTCTTCTCTCCATGCCCCCCCCCCCAATTCCCACGTGGAGGAGCCCAGACAGTCTCCCAAAGTGGGCAGTTCAAAAGATGCAGAGATCTGGGTTGAATGAAAGGAGCAAAGATTATCAATGTGGGGTTGTTGCTGGCTTTTTAGCAGGGACTGTGTGAGATCATCTCAGAAACAAGAGGCTGCTGGACGGGGAGGGGGGTGTCCTGAGCAAGCAGGGGGGCGAGTGGGAACAGAACTTGGAACAGTATTTCATCAGACATGGTTGGCGAGGGGCAGCTTTGCCCGGCATGGTTTCCTGCGCCTCCAAAATGGCTGCAGCGAATCTGCTGTGTCATTCCTGCCTGGAGATGGAGGAGGAGGAAGAGGCCTCCTCACTGGAATAGGGCTGGGCGAGAGCACAGTGGGGCTGGCGGAGGAAAAGGAGGAAGGGGGCAGGATCTGGCTCTGCCTTCCTACGCTAACCCTCCAGTTTTCTCCCCCAGTTTTCTCCCCTTTCTGGAGGCTGGCAAGCTGGAAGGCAGCGGTGGCGGCTCTGGATGCCGTGCAAAATGGCCGCTGTGCAGAGAAGCAGGGTGGAGGCGGACGGAGCACAGCAGGCGGGAGCAGAACAGGCCTCTTGAGCCCCGAGTGTGGGGCGGCTGGGGTTAGGGGGCGCCGCCTTCCCCCCCGCCCTTTTCTCAACAGGCCAGCGGGAAGGAGAAACCTCATTTCAGCCCAAAGTGGCGTTTGGCCTTTGCGCCAGGATGTGACTCATCTCAAAGGACCGTCCCCCCTGCACTTCTCCTTCCAGAACAATCCAGGAAAAGGGGGGGCGCGCGCTGAGGATATGCCACCAGTTTGTTGCCCCCCCAGTTCCATTGGGAGGCAGCAGCCAGCCTGGACTCAGGAAGTCGGGTGGTGGATCCCTACAGCTGTTGACAGCCTCCCTTTTTTTTCCTGTAGAGAGAGATCCCCTCCTGGAAAAGAGAAGCACCCTGGGACCTGCCCCCTAGATTAACCGGCCCCCTTTCCACGCCCTCCCGAGAAGGGAAGCCAGGCGCTCTCCCCATGGAGTGGGGAGGAAGCAGGCACTGCCAGAGAGGCTCCCAACATGGCCCCTGCCTGGCTAAGGGCTGTGTGTGGGGCTTCTGCCAGCCCCACCACACTATGGGGCCGGAGCCTGGGGGAAGGCGGCGCACCCCACATCCAGGGGGCGGAGGTCCATGCCGGCCTGCCTCCCAGGAAGGGGCCTGCTGTCAAGAGGCCAGGCAGTTGTTCCAAGGGGTCAGGGGTGCCCAGAGGAGGCGGCTCTGAAATGGGCTCCCCCATTTCCCCCCCAGGAGTACCATCCCGGCCGAAATGTTTCTCTGTTGGGCCTTGGGGACACTTTGGCCCCACTTTCGCCTGTGGGCAGGATTTCGTGGCTGCGTTGTGGCCCCTTGGGGGACCCCTGCGGGCGATGGCGCCCCACGGCCGCTCTGGGGTTGACTGATGGCGGTCAGTGCAGAGGGGCTGCCACTCTGGCGCTTGACCTTCGCCCCTGGCAAGGCAAACCGGGGCCATTGCCGTGAAGCGTTGTGGCGTCGTCTTGGGGCGCTTTTTTTAATGGAAGGTCTGCAGTTGGGTTGGCTTCTCTTCAAGGTCCCCTCGCTCTGGGCGCCTTGAACTCCTCCTGCCTCGTTTCTCACGTGCAAAGAGTGACGCGCGAGGGGGGGGCGAGGGCGCCATTTCCCACGCGCGGGGCCTTGACCCTGCTGTGGGGCGTCTTGTGAGGTGGTTTTTTGGACTGTGACTCGGGTGTTTCCACCCCACTGTGAGGCTTTTCCCCCTCGCCCGCTGCGCTGAGGCGACGGGGCTTTTCTTGTGTCGCTGTGAGGGGGCTCTTGTTTTGGCGGGAAGAACATCCTGAGGGACGACTTCTCTCTTTTTTTATTTAAACGCGCCCTGCCATCACTTTCGCGGCCGGTCTGCCCGTGCGGGGAACGGCGAGAACATTTTTCTGGGCCCGAGGGGCCGCTGGTTCGGAGCCGCCGCCGCCGCCGCTCATTGTTCGCCCTCTCCGCGCCCCGCTTTCTCTGAGCTGCCACAAAATGGCGCTGCCGCCTCTCTCCCCCTCCCTTCCCCCCGCGGTGAGCAGAGAACCACAACAACCAACGGCCGCTTCCCAACCGCCGCCCCGCCCCCACGTGACAGGGCGGCCAATCGGAAGGCAACGAATGGCAGAGCCGTCCAATGCGCGAGCGGGCCGGCGGGGACGGCGGAGCAGGGAGGCACAACAGGAGGCGGAAAGGGGGAGCGTGATGGATGGCGAAGTCGGCCAATGGGCGGCCGGCGTCTGCCTCTCCTCCGCCCAGAGGGCTCTCCCGAGCCGGCGAAGGGGCGTGGCTTGGCGGGATGGTGATGTCAGCTGCTGCGCGGGCCAATGGGAGCGCGGGGAGCGTCTCTATAAGGGCGGTCGGGGGCAGGCCGAGAGGCGCCATTTCGCTGGAGCGGAGGAAGGATCCTGGCCTGGTAGCGGAAGAGAGTGCCGGGCTGGGGTGGGCGGACTCAATCCAGATCCATCCTCGCCGGGCGGCCCCCCCCAATCGCCGGTCATCGCTGTGGGCGCCAGCTCGGCGGACCCTCCTCCCGGCTTCCGTAGCGTCCTCTTCTCCCCCCCACAACATCCGCCCCCACCTACGCGGGCGAGAGCAAAGGTGGAGCGCGGCCAGTAATCCCAGTACAATCCAGTGCCATCCGCGCCTCGGACCGGGACGACTCGCCGGGGGAGCGGCGCCTCCGGACGCGGCAGCCTCCGCGGAGACGGGCACGCCCTATATTGCCGGCGCCCCTTCGAGGCGGGAGCCCGGCGGGGGGTTTGCCGGAGGGACCCCCGCCCGCCCGCCCCGCCTCAGGGTCCTGCTGCAGCTACAAAGGCCGCCATTTTCCCATTTTCTTTTGCGCCTAGTTGCCGGTCGCGGAGGGGCGAGCGGGCCCCCTTCCCCGATGGGGGCCCTGCAGTAGCCGAGCTTCTCCGAGCAGCGCCGCGCCTTGCCCGGCCCGCCTCCGTCCCCGGTTCCCTTGGGGGTGCGGGGCGGAGGAGGCGGCGGCCCGGCGATGCGGCCCTGAGCGAGGCCGCCGGCGGCGTTTTTCTTCCCCCCGCGAAGGCCGAGACCGCCGAGCAAAGTGGGGGGGTTCCCCGAGGCCACGGAGGCGCCGGCGGCTGGAGCGGGACCGTCCCGGGAGAGAGCCGGGCCCCCGGGAGGAGCTGCTGCCGCCGCCTCTGGCCCTGGAGCTGCTGCTCCTGCAGGAGGCATGTTGCAGAACGTGAACCCCAACGGCAAGTACGTAATCGGGAGTGCGACGCGAGGAGGGGGGCGGGGGCGAGGGGAGGGGGTCGCGCGGCTATTGAGCCCCCTGCGCGCGCACCTGCCTGCATACCTGGCTGTGTTGTGTCACATGACGGGCGCCGCTTTTGAACTCGCCGTGCCATTTGCGTTGGACCATCTCCATCGCTTAGCAACATTTTACGTCGCCCGCCTTTCTTTTCCTCCCTCTGGGGAGCGTTTTCCAGCGCTGCAGCTCCAACGCGATCTCTTTATTTTCCTTTTTATTTCAAACCCCCCCCCCCCGGTTATTCACCGGTGCAGCGATGAGTTGTAAATGATTTGGGTGGCTTTAAGGGGATTTGAGTTGTCTGTGAAGGGAATAAAATAGGAAATTCTTTCCAGTAGCACCTTAGAGACCAACTGAGTTTGTTCTTGGTATGAGCTTTCGTGCATGCACACGAAAGCTCATACCAAGAACAAACTTAGTTGGTCTCTAAGGTGCTACTGGAAAGAATTTTCTATTTTGTTTCGACTATGGCAGACCAACACGGCTGCCTGTCTGCTGACTTCTTGCACATTGACCATAGAAGTAGATGCTTCCACAATCTAGATTAAATAGATTTGTTGGAGGCGCGAGTGGCCTTATTTTTTAAAGGGGGCTCCTAGTGTGAAATGTGTGTTTCCGTCCCAGGTAGAAAACGTGCCTTCTGCTAACCTTTCAGTGCCAGCAGTTGAGCATAGCTGCTGCAATCTCCGCCCCGGTGGGCTTTGCAGTCAGTGTTGAGGGTAGGAGAGAGGCCACAGGGACATGAGTGAGCATGGGTGCATGGCAGGGGCTAGCCAAGTGACAGGGCCAGGGCTGGCCAAGCAGGGCAAATAGCTGTGGGGAGGAGAGACCCCCACCCAAGTCCCACTGGTCTTTTAGTGTGAACTGGCCATGTGTGTCTCAAGTGACTTTCTGCAGTCATAAGGGCAAAATAAAGAAACAAAACTCTAGTTTTGTGGGGCTTTTTTTTACCCCTTGTGTGATGCAAAGCTCGTGGCCCTCCCCTTTTACATGCACACGAAAGCTCATACCAAGAACAAACTCAGTTGGTCTCTAAGGTGCTACTGGAAAGAATTTTCTATTTTGTTTCGACTATGGCAGACCAACCGGCTACCCACCTGTAACTGTGAAGGGAATGATAGCATTGGGAGCTGTCTTGTCATGAGATCCTGTAATGCCTTGGGGGGGGCTTTTGTGAAGTGCTTCTCGGTGGCAGGCCTGCTGCCCTTTGATGCCCTCCCTCTGTTTACCAACATGCTCATTCTCCCGGGCTGCTGATGGAGCCGCAGGTGTCCTGGGTGATGGGTTGGCAGCTACTGTTGCCTGCATTAAGACAGCAGCCTGTGAATCTGGCTCTGTATTCAGAATGTGCCACAACTGGATCTGTGGGCCGGGAGACTGATCTGAATTCTGGCTGGCCCCGTTGTGTGGAGGCCTGGTCAGCCATTCATTTTGATGTTTCCCTCGCTGTGATAGGGTAGCACCACAGCAACCGGCAATGCGCTCTGTCCTTTTCATCTTATGAGCGTGTTGACTATGGAGCAAGCCTGGTGTCTTGTTTTCCCAGATGTTTCCCCCCCCCTCGTTGGTCCTGTGGGAAGAGTCCCTGTTCTCTGATTCAAAACACCAATCCTGGGCATCCTTGCTCTCCAGAGTGTGCCTAGTTTGGTGGGATTCCTGCAATACCCCCCTGTTTACTGGGCTTAAAGACAGTACTTTAAGGGGGAGTGAGTTTGTGGGCAGCAAATGTAGTGTTGCAATCTGGAAATGCCAGTATGTTGAGGTGCAAGGGGGGGGAAGTGGGTGCAGATGGCTCAGCACGTAGGTTAGCCTGGCCTCTGGAGTTTCCCTTGTTCCTGTTGGGAGCTGGCTTTGCTGCCTTGCTGCACTTAAGGATGTAATTTGGTGTTTCTCTTCCAAGAGGTGACAGAACGGGCACCTTGAGCACTTTTTCACAGATGGGGGGGGGCAATGCTACCCCCCATGTTCTATTTGCTGGCTCATGTGAGGGAGAGTGCAATAGGTGGCGAAATCCATCGCAGGATCAGAGCAGATCCCGGCTCTTGCCTTAACAGCCCTTCTCTTCCTGTCCTGCAGGATCCTTGGGGAGGGCAATGCAGGTCTGGTGGGTCTGGCAGTCGAGTCTGCGCCAGGGAAGCGGATCCGCAAGCCGTCGCTTCTGTACGAGGGCTTCGAGAGCCCCACCATGGCGTCCGTCCCAGCCCTTCAGCTGGCCCAAGCCAACCCACCCCCTCCGGAGGTCTCAAACCCCAAGAAGCCGGGCAGAGTCACCAACCAGCTGCAGTACCTCCACAAAGTGGTTATGAAGGCCCTCTGGAAGCACCAGTTCGCCTGGCCCTTCCGCCAGCCTGTGGATGCCGTCAAGCTGGGTCTTCCGGTAATGAGCTTCCTTGCCTTGTGGGGGGGGGGGCTGGGGGCGTGAGGGAGATGAGAACTGGCGGGCGGGTTCTGCTGTGTTAATGATGCCCTTGTTGCTATGGTTACTGGATCACTTCCTGCCTCATCCCATGAAACAAGGTTCTTGTTTGTATCTGGTGTGCTGAGCTAATCTTCTGGATCCTTGAGCTGTACTGTTAAAATTCAAGGTGTTTTGGGGAGCTCCTTGGATTGCTCACCCCAGCCAGCAGGCAAGGCTTTTCCATACTGAGGGAAATGTGCCTTCTTTGCTGCCTCAGAGTGGAGTTGTCTCCTGTTACCCGAGTTTGAGCTCAGCTGTGTCTCTTCCCCAAACAATCTTAAGGTTGTTGGTTTGGCCAGCAATTTCACCTGGAGCAATTTCCCTGATTCCCCCCCCCCAATGTCCCCTACAAAGGTATGGATGAGACAATACAGCCGCTTTTGCGCTCTCACGCTGCCCCCAAATCTAATCTTGTGCCCTGAATGCGTTTTGCAGATTCCCATCCATGACTTTGTAGAAGACATCAAGTGACCCCCCAAATTAAAGGCCAGCACCTGTGGCACCTAAGGAGTTAAAGCCCAGAGGTAAAATCCATCTAGGTTTATGCTTGCCTAGCTTCTTCGTGCACAGCAGGGGTGCTTTTTAGGCAGGGCAGGCCTCTCCAGCCTTGCTGTCCCCTGGGGAGCTTCACTTAACAGAAGGCACCCTCTCCGTACCCCAGGGAAAGAAGCAAGAATCCCCTCTTGGCCTGGCAAGCTGAGAAGCGTTTATTTCCTGCTCTTTGCAAGGCTGCATAGGAGTCCCTGCCCTTTCCCCACCTGTAGCCAACGTTTGGCAGGGACCTTTGGATGTGGCGTTGACCAGGAGCCTGGGCAGCCCAGTGGTTGGTGCGGCCTCTGTGCCTTGTTGTTTGGGGTGGCCGACGGCGATGACCATGTGGCTTTGCTTGCTGTTCTCTGCTCCCAGGACTATCACAAAATCATCAAGCAGCCGATGGACATGGGCACCATCAAGCGGCGGCTGGAAAACAACTACTACTGGAGCTCTGCCGAGTGCATGCAGGACTTCAACACCATGTTCACCAATTGCTACATCTACAACAAGGTGAGGGTTTGCGTGTGTGGAGGGAGAGGCAGCTGCCCCAAGGCTGGAGTGTCAGGGAAGTGGCTGCATAGATTGTGAGGGGGGGGAGACTCCCAAGGGCTGAGGGCACACACAGGGACTGTGCAGAGCAGCATGCTGACAGCCCCCCCCCTTCATGCCTTGGTCCCGGCTTCTTTTGGTGCAGCCCACAGATGACATTGTGCTGATGGCCCAAACGCTGGAGAAGATCTTCTTGCAGAAGGTGGCCCAGATGCCTCAGGAGGAGCAGGAGATTGTGATCACCGTGGCCAAGAACAGCCACAAGAAGGGGGCCTCTCGGGCTGCAGGTAATGGCGCGAGAGGGGATTGCGGGGTGGGCTTTGGGGCAGAGGGTGCCTGCTGGCTTGCTTGGGTTCTCCTCCTGTTGGGGGCCTTCTGGCCTTTTGGAGCAGGCTGCCTTCAGTTTAACCAAGAGCCACTCTTCTTTTTGTATCCCTCCAGCACTCCTGGCAGCAGCCAACGCAGCTGCTCAGCAAGTGCCGGCCATCTCCTCCGTGTCCCACGCCCAGCTCTACCCCACAGACATCCCCACCACCATCATCAACATCCCTCACCCGTCAGTCATCTCTACGCCTCTCCTCAAGCCGCTACACTCCACTGCTACCTCCCAGCCGGTGCTGGCGGTGCCTGCCCCAACGCAGCCAGTGGCCAAGGTGAGCCTGGCAGCCGAGGGAAGGTGGGTGGGGGGGCCTTGAGCTGCAAGGGTTTGTCTGGGGTTCCCACTCCCCTCCCCCCTCCAATCTGGCTTGGAAGCCTAAGAGCCACGCTCTTGCCCCCAACAGAAGAAAGGAGTGAAGCGGAAAGCGGACACGACCACCCCGACCCCCACAGCCATCATCGCCACCAGCGGCGGAGAGTCCTCTCCCTCGGCAGTCGTGCTGGAGACCAAGGCAGCCAAGATCCCTGCCCGGCGGGAGAGTGGGCGCCCCATCAAGCCCCCCCGCAAAGACCTGCCTGACTCTCAGCAGCACCAGACCTCCAAGAGGGGCAAGCTCTCGGAGCAGCTCAAGTACTGCAACGGCATCCTCAAGGAGCTTGTCTCCAAGAAGCACGCTGCCTACGCCTGGCCCTTCTACAAGCCGGTCGACGCCTCCGCCTTGGGCCTCCACGACTACCATGAGATCATCAAGCATCCCATGGACCTCAGCACCATCAAGGTAGGCAGGGCCTTGGCAACCACAGAGAAGAGGGAGAGAAGAGCAGTGGGTGGGGATTGGTGGGCACAGGACAGAGGCGATTCCAGAACATGGCTGTGTCTCTGTGCTTTGGATTTTAGGTAAAATGTGTCCGCTGACTTACTGCATATTCACCATAGAAGCAGGTGCTTCCACAATCTAGATTAAATAGATTTGTTGGAGGTACGAGTGGCCTTCTTACTTTTTAAAGGGGGCTCCTAGTGTGTTTCTGTCCCAGGTAGAAAACGTGCCTTCTGCTAACCTTTCAGTGCCAGCAGTTGAGCATAGCTGCTGCAATCTCCGCCCCGGTGGGCTTTGCAGTCAGTGTTGAGGGTAGGAGAGAGGCCATAGGGACATGAGTGAGCATGGGTGCATGGCAGGGGCTAGTCAAGTGACAGGGCCAGGGCTGGGCAAGCAGGGCAAACAGCTGTGGGGAGGAGAGACCCCCACCCAAGTCCCACTGGTCTTTAGTGTGAACTGGCCATGTGTGTCTCAAGTGACTTTCTGCAGTCATAAGGGCAAAATAAAGAAACAAAACTCTAGTTTTGTGGGGCTTTTTTACCCCTTGTGTGTTGCAAAGCTCATGGCCCTCCCCTCTTACATGCACACGAAAGCTCATACCAAGAACAAACTTAGTTGGTCTTTAAGGTGCTACTGGAAGGAATTTACCTATCTTCTGTTTCCTTTTCTTTCTCTTTGGGTTCAGCGCAAGATGGAGAACCGGGAGTACCGTGACGCCCAGGAGTTTGCTTCTGACGTGCGGCTGATGTTCTCCAATTGCTACAAGTACAACCCCCCTGACCATGATGTGGTGGCCATGGCTCGGAAGCTGCAGGTGAGTTTATGGGAAGGAAAGAGAGGCCAGTAGCTCTTCCTCCCCTTCCTTCCTCCCTCCCCTCTCCCCATGACCCAGCCCCTCAGTAGCAGACCTCGAGTCTTTGCTGCTCTCCCGCAGGATGTCTTCGAGTTCAGCTATGCCAAGATGCCAGATGAACCCATAGACATCAACCCCCCCTCCACGTCACTCCCACAGCCGGGCCTCCTGATGAAGTCCTCCTCGGACGATTCCTCCAGCGACGATGATGACGACGACGAAGAGGAGGAGGAGGGGGATGACGACGAGAGCAGCAGCGAGAGTTCGTCGGACAGCGAGGAGAGTTCGGACTCGGAGGAGGAGCGGGCCAACCGGCTGGCAGAGCTCCAGGAACAGGTGAGGTAGAGAGAGCAGGGGGCAGAGCGATGCCCCCGCGGGACCCCAGAACAAGAGCAACATTCTCTTCCCCCCCCCCCAGTGACTTTGAGCCACTGCTGATCAGGGCCATGGATTGAGAAAAGGGCGCCTGCAGTTAGTGGACCACGTCCCTTTTGCCTCCCCAGCTGCGGGCAGTGCATGAACAGCTGGCGGCCCTCTCTCAAGGCCCGGTCTCCAAGCCCAAGAAGAAGCGGGACAAGAAGGACAAGAAGAAGAAGAAGAAGCTGGAGAAGCGCAAAGGGAAAGCGGGAGGCGAGGAGGAGGCGGCGTCCCGGCCCCACCAGGCCCAGCTCAAGAAGTCCAAGAAGGCAACTGGCGGTGGCAGTGGAGGTGGCAGCAGTGGTGGCAAGTGAGTGTGTGGGGATGGGGTCGGGGTGGGGAGACCGGGGCGAGCAGCTGGCTGATGACTCTCTTTCCCCGGCGGATCGACCGTGGCGAACTCCTTGTAGAACAAGCCAAGATGCCTGACAGCTGCCGCTGGCTGGGTCCTGCTCAGTGCGCAAGCCGTAGGTGGGGCCCCTGGGTCTAAGGCGCCCCCCTCCTATCTCCCCTCCCCAGGAACTCGAAGAAGGCCAGCGCCAAGGCCCTCCCTCCGCCGGCCCCTGTGCTCTACGATTCGGAGGAGGAGGAGGAGAGCAAGCCCATGACGTACGACGAGAAGCGCCAGCTCAGCCTGGACATCAACAAGCTGCCGGGGGAGAAGCTGGGCCGGGTGGTGCACATCATCCAGTCGCGGGAGCCCTCCCTGCGCGACTCCAACCCTGAGGAGATTGAGATCGACTTCGAGACCCTCAAGCCCTCCACGTTGCGGGAGCTGGAGCGCTACGTCCTGTCCTGCCTGCGGAAGAAGCCTCGCAAGCCCTACAGCGAGAGTGAGTGGGGGTGACGGGGGGCTGTGCTCTGGGCACCCTGGACCTTCCAAAAGGCCCCTCAGCCCATTCAGGGAGCTGGGCTTCAAGGGCCCCTGGGCAGCCATAGAGTACCCCACATCCCTTGTCTTAGAAACCAAGGGGTGGGTTCTGTTAGCAAACGTCCCACTGGGGCAAGTTGTGAGACTGCCCACCCCCCAGGTAGGGACAAAGCCTGGGTGCACTCCTGGCTACTCGAGTCCAGGGGCACATTGATATGCGATTGTTCCCCAGCGTGAAGAACAACACACACAAGCCATTAAGGCTAAACTATTTTATTGTAGATAAGATGCAGAGTTTGTCTCTGCTTGCCAGCTCAGCTGTGCATAATGCATCTAGCATCTCTCTCGAGCCAGAACAGAAAGTGAAAGTAAAGATATCACATGGTTGAGAGAAAGACAAAACAACTGTCTTTCTCATGGGAAAAACACAAGTCATATCAGCGTCGCTGCTGCTGTTTTTGCAGCTCGGTCTGTACCAATATCCCAACAGGTTCCGTGTTTGAATAAGCATAAGCACAGCTTTGCTCCAGTGGCTGTCCTTGTGAGGAAAGGGGGGCACCTCCAGACTCCATGCGGTGAATTAGGAAATAATTTTTGCAGCCATGTTCTGAAAAGGGATAATGGAGGTGTTTAGGGGTGTCAGCCAGAGGTCCGAGAAGCGGCTCTCCTCGTGTGGAGCTGGGTAATGGTTGCCCTCCCTCTCGTCCCCAATCAATGCCTTCTTTCCTCCTTCCTTCCAGCCCTGAAGAAGCCGGTGGGCAAGACGAAGGAGGAGCTGACCCTGGAGAAGAAGCGGGAGCTGGAGAAGCGCCTGCAGGACGTCAGCGGGCAGCTGAACTCTGCTAAGAAGCCCCCCAAGAAAAGTAAGCCCTGGCTTCTGGTTCCTGGGCCTGCTTCTGTCCTGTCCTTGACCCTCTGGCGTGCTTCACAATGTTTGCCCTCTCTCTCTCCCTATGCAGCCAACGAGAAGCCGGAGTCCGCACAGCAAGTGGCCGTCTCCCGCCTGAGCGCCAGCAGCTCCAGCTCCGACTCCAGCAGCTCCAGC
The DNA here is from genome assembly GCA_900245905.1 of Lacerta viridis. NCBI lineage: Eukaryota > Metazoa > Chordata > Lepidosauria > Squamata > Lacertidae > Lacerta > Lacerta viridis. Next base: position 52,654 of record OFHU01001928.1, read on the forward strand.
TCCTCCTCCTCCTCCTCGGACACAAGTGACTCTGACTCTAGCTAGGCAGGCTGGCGGAGGTGGCAGCAGCGGCAGCATCGGCCGCCAGGTGGTGGCTGGCCGGCCGGCGGTGGCAGCCTGTTCGGAAGAGGTTCTGCAGGACCAGAACTGGCAAGAGAACGACGGCGCAGGCAGACGAGCGGGCTCCCCTCCACCCCCACCTCCAGCTGGGCGCCTGGGGCGGAAGGGCTGTGGCCGGCTGGCTGGCGGCTTCCCTGTCGTCGTCCGTCCCCCCCTTGGGGCCATGGGGCGAGAGCTGGCCCTGCTGCGTTTGCGCTGCGGCACGGGGCACCCCGACTCTGTACAGTTGGCTCCAGCAAGCGTGGGGGGGGCAGCAGCAATGGGGGTGGGCAGTGTTTTCCTGTTTTGGTTGAATCTTAGGAAACAAACTTGTGGTTTTTATAAAAAAAAAAGCATTTAGCAAGTTTTGGTTTTGTGTCGCTCCGTTCCTGGATGGGCAGGTTGAGGGTGAGGAACTGCGCTGGGGTGTTTGTGCCCCACCAGCTTGGACTTGGAGCCCCGAGGGGGAGACAAGACTCTTGGCGGGGAGACGTTCCTCCTCTGACACTCCCCCTGGCTGGCACTCAAGACGTTCTTTTATTTATTTTTCTTGGTTTCCCGTCGGTGGCGTTTCCCTGGGATCTGGAGTGAGTGCAACCGTTTACGTACCTGGGCAAAATCGAGACAGCATGTTCTTCGCCCCTCAAGGGAGGCTGGTTGAGGGGGGAGGGCAGCCCGCTTGAGTTTTTTTTTATGTTGACTGTATATTTTTTTTTTCTACTGTTCCTTTTATTCCCCTTGCCTGTGTCCACCTTCCAGGGCTCTGTTTCATCTTATTGTATGTTAAGCCTTCTGGTTCTTTAAACATGTAAATAAAAAAAAAATATTATACAGGTTGGTGTGGATTGAGTGGGGAAGAGGGCAACGGCGCTTGTCACAGACAACAAACAGCCTTCCTTTCAAGGATCTTGCCCCACCTGCTTCCAGCCAGGGCTTCATTCCTCTGCTTTGTAGGGTCTCCTAACCAGCCCCCCCTTCCCAGGGAGCTGGAGGAGACTCTTAAAGGCCATCTAGTACAACCCCCTCAATGCAGTCTTCTCTAAAGTGCACAAGGTGCTTTGTTGAACAGTATGCGGTGCAATTAAGGCAGGGCCCAGGGTATGGAAAGCATCAACCCCAGTAGCAGGAGGAGTCCCACTGCTCTGGAACGTGGAGCTGCCCTTCTAATTACCCCTGGGGTTTCCAAATATGCCAGGGCGAAGCTTCCGTTTCCCTGGGGGGGAAACCAGAACATCACAAATGTGCTTGGGTTTAATGTGCGGTTTCAAACCTTCTATTTGCCTGATGCTGCCGTCACAAACCCACCAGGGTAGCTCAGCTTGTGCTGCATGGGGAGGGGGGGTCTTCAGGATGGTTGTTGCAGAAAACCCACAGGGTCACCTGTTAAAGCTGCGAGTCAGAAAAATTGAGCAAAGGTAGGTACTTCCTCATACATCCAGCCATCAAGCTGCAAGTCCCTCCTGCAGGAGGCAGTGAGGGCGAGGTCTCTTGGGCTTGCGTCCTGCTTCCCATAATAGGCCTCTGGTCAACCACCGAGAAGGAATGCTGGACTAGATCTGCCACTGGCCTGATCCAGCATGATTAGTTATGACCTAGAGCACCTTTGTAGGCAGAGTCAAGAAGACAGGTGGACTCACCACTGAATTCTGGACAATTCTCCCCTTGCCCACAAATTGATGGGTGGCACAGAGCAGAATCTTGAGGTTTCCCCGACAGCTTGACACTTTCCTCCGCTTTTTGCTGAAGGCCAAAGGTGGCTGCATTTGTGGACAATTTCTGGACACAGGAGCTGCAACAGGCCAGCAGAATGGAGCCCCTTCCCTGGTGGCAAGCCTCTGTTTTCTGGTGGTCACTGCTCTACTGATCCTGCTGCATACAAGAGGGCTTACCTGAAAGCAATTCTTGCTTGACTGGGGGAGAGGAGGGCAATGTGGGGCTGGATTGTATCCTGCTGTATGTGTCGGGGAAACCCAGTGCCCCACCCATTCTCTCCCCCCCCCGCCTTTGGCCCTGCCCACAATTGGCCCTCTGCCTGAAAGGGACTCTCCTGCCCTTGGGACTTTGCTAAGAAAAAACAGGTGAGTTGTGGAAATGACACATGCAAACCACTTTCTAAGAGACCCCACCCACTGCATTGGGTCCCCACAGCAGCTTGCTAGATCATAGAATCCTAGAGTTGGAAGAGACCCGGGATGGGCCATCCAGTCCAACCTCCAACCTTTCACCCTCTACATGACATCCTTTTATATATTTGAACATGGCTATCATATCACCCCTTAACCTTCTCTTCTCCAGGCTAAACATACCCAGCTCCCTAAGCCGTTCCTCATAAGGCATCGTTTCCAGGCCTTGGACCATTTTGGTTGCCCTCCTCTGGACACGTTCCAGCTTGTCAGTATCCTTCTTGAACTGTGGTGCCCAGAATTGCATTGGCTTTTTTAGCTGCTGCATCACACTGTTGACTCATGTCAAGTTTATGGTCTACCAAGACTCCTAGATCCTTTTCACATGTACTGCTCTCAAGCCAGGTGTCACCCATCCTGTATTTGTGCCTTTCATTTTTTTTGTCCAAGTGATGTTGGGAAAGATGGAGGGCACAAGGAGAAGGGGACGACAGAGGATGAGATGGTTGGACAGTGTTCTTGAAGCTACTAACATGAGTTTGGCCAAACTGCGAGAGGCAGTGAAGGATAGGCGTGCCTGGCGTGCTCTGGTCCATGGGGTCACAAAGGGTCGGACACGACTGAACGACTGAACAACAAAAGTACTCTGCATTTCTCCCTGTTAAAAATCATGTTGTTTGCTCTGGCGCAGTTCTCTCATCTGTTAAGGTCATTTTGAAGTGTGATCCTGTCCTCTGGGGTATTAGCCACCCCTCCTAATTTGGTGTCATCTGCAAACTTGATCAGGATGCCCTCAAGCCCATCATCCAAGTCATTGATGAAGATGTTGAATAAGACTGGGCCCAAGACAGTGTTAGTATTTCACCCCCTCCCTTTGTGAGAATCGTGTGACTTGTGGTCTGAGAGAAGGGGGAGGGAACTGAGTCTTTGATCTCCTATTTAGCTTCTCTGACACAGGACATACCAGGAGAGGCGGTCCCTTAGGTACGAGGGTCCTAAGCCGCATAAGACATCAAACATTAAATACTTCCTGATCCTGCTTCTTTGAGAGACGCTGACAAATTTAGGATTGATGCTTTATCAACACAATGACGGAACCAGGCAGAGGGCCTTCTCAGTAGTGGGTTCCCCCTGTGGAACGCCCTCCCGTCAGATGTCAAGGAAATAAACATCTATCTGACTTTTAAAAGACATCTGAAGGTGGCCTTGTATGGGGAAGATTTTAATGTTTGATATTTCAACGGTTTTTAAAATATTCTGTTGGGAGTATAAATGTTGTTGTTAACCTGAACTGAATAGCACAATGATGGCGATCCTTTTACATTCAGAAAATTCCTAAAGGCAGCCCTGTTTAGGGAAGTTTTTAAACTGTGATATTTTAAATGTATTTTAATGTTTGATGGAAGCCGCCCAGAGTGGCTGGGGAGACCCAGCCAGATGGGCGGAGTACAAATAATAAATTATTATTATTATTATTATAGAGACCGAGTGCCCAAACTGCAACCCCAAACCCACTTATTTATTGAAAAGTGCCAACACAGCAATGTAACCTGCATAGCTCCTTTTTCTTCTCTGTGTTTCACGGTTCTTCTTTATGACTGCTATTGTAATAAGTAATCCTTCATAAAGGTTACTGCATTACATTCCTCATTAAATTACCTTTCCATTGATATACAATGGGGGGGGGAAGAGAAGTGAATACAGTTCAAATTGGGAAAAAGAAATACAGTGGTAACTCAGTTTTCAAACAGCTTAGTTCTTGGGTTACTGGCCGAGGGAGCCGGCATCCAGCTTCCAGGTCATGTGGCCAGCATGACTAAGGCGCTTGTGGCGAACCAGAGCAGCGCATGGGAACGCCGTTTACCTTCCCGCCGGACGGGTACCTATTTGAAGTGCTTTCAAACTGCTAGGTGAGCAGGAGCAGGGACCAAGCTACGGGAGCTCACCCCGTCACGGGGATTCGAACCGCCGACCTTCTGATCAGCAAGCCCTAGGCTCTGCGGTTTAACCCAGAGCGCCACCCGCGTCCTCAACAGACGGTAGCACACTTCTAAGGTTTGCCGAAAGCCCCTCTGTTTGCAAGGCTAGTCTGCAGCCAGGCACCTGCCTAGCTATAAAAGGACCCCAAAAATGTAACCGGCTGAAAAATTGGTCTCAATATAGCATAATTTTACATATAAACAGTATAATGTAGAACTAGAATACAAATATATAAGGATATAAACATTCTACCGAAAATCTGAGACATCAAATGTGAGCAATTCCTGCGCAACCCACATAATTCCGATCGAGGTCCCATAGAACAAGAGAGTTAAACATGAAAATGATTAATACAGTCTTGCCAGTCCGCAACATAACAGGGTAGTTGCCACCAGAAGTATGAGAGATGATGTAGAGTCAGGCGATGGTACTGTAGTCTCACCAATCCAAAAGATAAAGGTGAAGTTGCCACGAAGAAACAGTATGTACTGAGCATGGAAAAGCAGGGGAGTCAAACAGGAACTGTTGCGCAGGAGCATGAGGGAGAGGAATGTGTGTGTGTGTGTGTGTGTATTCTGAATATTGTGAAACAAAATACAGATTAATAAACATATTTACCAAATCTACATAAATACTCCACCGAGTCTGTGACTTCCCTCCATCGCTACTTTGGTTTTCATATTTTTCATTATTCATCATCATTCATAGGTTTTATCTCTGGCTTTTAACCAATCATACAATCATCTACCCCTTAGTCAGAGACTCTATTACATTGCAAGTATTACATCAAACCTGTCAGTGTGTTCACCTCTTTACATTGGATTTTTAAATACTCAACAAATTTACTCCAATTCCGGTCAGCTTCGCCAATTCTAAATACTCCATCAATTTTATTCTCCAATCCTCAATCGTTGGTAAGTGTGTTGATTTCCATTTTTGCGCTAATAGAATTCTAGCTGCTGTATATGACAGAACTCTCCCTCCTTTATATTACATGTCCAACACTTCTTATTACTCCTTCTTCTGTACAATTTTGCTAATTTGACCGGTGTCAAGTACCAGCAGTACATCATTTTCATGGTGTTCTCTTTCAGGATCGTACATGTTGTAAATTTTATCTTCTGATTCCATAATTTGGACCACATTTCAAATTTAATATTGTATCCGACATCAATTGCCCACTTTCTCATTAAATCTTTCATCATCCCTAGTGTACCATCCTAACAAAAGATCATACATTTTAGACAAAGATTTTCTTTTCCCTTCCAATATCTCCAACTGAAATTTAGATTTAGTACTCTCAAAACCATATTTCCTCTTCTCCTCATTAAATATATTATACACTTGATGGTACTGTATCCAGTCTGTTAATCTGTCTGCTATTTGTTCAAATGGTCTAATCTTCCATCCTTTTTCAGACTCCACTAATAAATCATCATATGTTATCCACTTATTTTCCATATTAATTTTTTTAACAGTCAGAACTTCTGTTGGCGACAACCATCTAGGAGTTTTTCTTTCTAATAGGTTTTTATATTGTTGCCAGACTTCAAAAATTGGTTTTCTAAACAAATGGGTTAGGAATTCTTTATGGACTTTCACCTTGTCCTGCCACAAGTATGAATGCCATCTGAAACGGTAACTAAAGCCCTCAAGGTCTAACAAATCATTATCTTTTAATATTATCCATTTCTCTACCCAAATCAAGCATGCTGACTCATAATATAGCTTCATTTCTTTTAAATCCACTAATAATTTATGTTTTATTCGTGGTGGTTTCCCCTACCACACAAATTTTTGATAAATTCCTTTGCCAATCTTTCAGTTGGCTTGTTCCTTTAATCATAGGCAGCATTTGAAAAAGAAATAACATCCTAGGTAATATCTTTATAACAGCTTTGCGCCCCATAATGACAGGCTTAATCTCCACCAAATGTCCAAATCCTATTTTAATTCCTTCCATACTGTAACATGATTAACATTAAATAGATTTATATTTTTAGATGTTAACCAAGTTCCAATATATTTGACCTTTTTAACTGCCATAATTACATATTCTTTTTGCAAATCATCACTTTCCTTTTTACACATATTTTTAACCAGCATTTTTATCTTTCCTTTATTTAATTTGAACCCTACTAGCCTCCCTAATTCATCAATCTCCTTTAACATTTCACCCATGCTAGATCTTGGCTCTTCCAAAGTCACCACCAGGTCGTCCGCGACGGCTTTTAGTTTGTATTCCTTTAACCCATTCCTAATACCCTTGATCACTGTTGTTTCTCTTAAATTATTTACCAAGACGTCTAATACCGTGATGAAAAGGAGCGAGGACAGGGGGCCCCCTGTCTTGTAGCTTTTGTTATATTAAATTTTTCTGTTAAGGTATTATTAACAATTAATTTTGCCGATTGGTCTAAATATATAGCCTTAATTCCTTTCATAAATTTCCCCCTGCTTCCATCCTTTCCAAGGTCTTTTCCATAAACTGCCAAGACAAAATTGTCGAACGCTTTCTCAGTGTCTATGAAGATCAAGGCTGCTTTTTTTTTAATCTATCCTTGTATCCAGGTATTCAATTAGGTCCACTGCCAAACTTACATTGTCTCTCATTTGATTACCCGGGAAGAAACCTGTCTGATCTTTATGGATCAGTTTGTCCAATACAGTTTTCAATCTACTGGCCATGATATCCGTAAAGATTTTATAGTCCAAATTTAGTAAAGAAATTGGTCAATTTTTTTTAACATTCGTTGTGTCAGTGTCCTGTTTAGGGATTAATGTAATAAAGGCTCGTTTTCCTGTCCTTTCTGATACAATTCTTTGTAGAATTTATGAAATACAATTCTTTGTAGAATTTATGATTTCTTTTGGGTTTTCAATCATTTTATCATCCTTTATTATTTTATTTATTATATTTTGGCTTTGTCGTTTTTTCAACTGCCACGCTAGCAATTTTCCTGTCTTGTCTGCGTACTCAAATTTTTTTGTCCATTTTTTTCTCCATTCTATTTCCTGATTTACTAACATCTCGAATTGAGTTTGTAACATCTTGATACCTTGTTTTAACTCTGTATTTTTCAGTTTTGAAATTAATTGACTTTCCTTTTCCATTAAATATTTCAAAATTCCTTCTTTTCTCCTTTCCCTTTGTTCTTTTTAATAGAGTTTTGTAAAATCAAGAAACCCCTCATCACTGCCTTGCTGACATCCCATAATATGTTAAGGTCTGTCTTTTTATTAAAGCTTCTCCTCCTTGCAAGTCCATTGATGTTTTGTAAGAACATCAGGACTGAAGCTCTACGTACACTCCATATAAGTAAGTGGTTTTCCCTTTGTGAGTTCGCAGGTGTTTGCTAAGGTTTCCACTTCTATTGAAGCTCAATCCACACTCCATATATTTATTTGCTTGTACCTGAGTTATGACGAGAGCCTGCTTGTCATAGGCGCGAATGATCAGTCTCACACCGGTGTGTGTTGAAAGAGTCTGATAAATTTAGGGCTGCAAGAGCCTTTATTTATGGGGCAGCAACACAAAAGCATATAGGCATATTTCATCATATTTGGACTACATTGCATCAGCCATAGGATATGGAAGTGCCGTATATGGGTAGGGTGGACTCATACGTGCTTACGTAGTTCAACATGCCATGTATCTGTGAATCAAGGGGCTTGTGTGCATACGATGTTTGCTGTGCCTAGTAGGTGGGGTACATGTTTTTTCCCGATAAGGGTGGAACCCCAGTAGGTACAGTGTACGTTGCTGCATGGTCTTTCTGATAAGGGCGGTCTGTGGCCTGTGTCATATACGCCCAAACTGCAAGTTTCCCTACATTCCCTCTTACTTTGTTTTATTATGAGAGTGCTTTAATCAGAGTCGTGCCATGTAGACCTCTCTAGTGAGGGGGGGTGAGGCCTGGTCCACCACGTTATGCATTGAGTAAGCAGGGAGGGAAGGCATTGAATACAACAGCAAATTATAATCAATAAAACAATAATCAATACAATAATCTTAAGCAGTTTCCAAAACCAGACACCATTGGGGAGCCAAGATGTTAGCCACTCCCAAGGGTCAAAACCATCGGGAGGATTCAGTGGATTATTAATGGTGGCTGAAATATTAGGTGCTTGATTGGAAATATACATACAGCAATGAGAATGTATTAAAGCGCAAACTCCTTCCTTAGAAGCTAATATAATGTCTAAAGCATAACGAGTATATAAAAGCGACCTCTCTAATCTCTGACATTTCATTATTAATAGGAATATGCATACACACCCAACAATCAGAAAAATTTAACATATCAGCAAAATGAGTGATGTCTCTAACAAATATATTATTACTCCAAATATCATGATAAGGTTCAGGCCGTCGGCTTTTCTTTAAGAGGGCAGCACGGCGAGGGCGATGTTTCACAATGTTCGCGGGGGGATCCCATCCCTGTGGGGGGGTCCAGGCATCACTAAGGCGACCCAGGGAATAGGGCCGTGAATGATTACTCAAAGTGGCTGGAAAGACTGGAACAGCTGTGGACGGTGTATCCATTCCAGGAAGGCGAAAAGGTTGGTGTTTCCAAGGGCAGCGAGGGTGGAAGCCCACAGGTAAGGAACCTTCCGTAGAGAGCGTAAAATACGGCTTCAATCGGCGGGGGGTGCCTCGGATGACGGCAAGGCAGGTGAGGAGCGCCAGGGTTGAACACAGCGTGCAGGAACCCATCGTATAGCGCTGTCGACGTCTATGGTGGCAAATCCACGTCCCCAGGTAACCAGGGAGGTCGGGCCTTTCCACTCAGGATCAGGAAGCAACCTGTAAGACACTAAAGGGGGCTGCAACACCTCTTCCTTGCGGAAGTGAACCTTGGCTGGGGTATGATTCCTGTTATGAGGATACAACAGATGATTTAAGGTAAACAGCACTTGGTGAACAATATTAGGTATTTCTGAGATCACAGCCGAGTGGCCTCCCAACTGTTTATGAAGAAGGGTAGAGAGCAAAAATCAGAAAAAGAACGAGAGATATAAGCAGGACCATTATCTGTTTTTCAGGGACTGGCGTTTGCCCATAACAGAAAAACAACGCAGAAGATGTTTAGCGTGGCGAGTGGTTTCCCCTTTCAGAGGGGTTGCCCAAATAAAACCAGAGACAGTGTCAACAGTGAGATGTACTTTTGAAAAGCGTGCCAAATCAGGGGTATGGGTAACATCCATTTGCCAAACCGCCAGGGGATGCGAACCCCTAGGGTTAACTGCATCAAAAGATATTACCGTGGGTGATTTAGAACACAGAGCGCATTGTGACACAATGTCTCGAGCTTGAGAAATAGGAATAGAAAAGGATTTAGCCAAAACCTTCGCATTTTGATGGAAGGTGGAGTGGCTCAGCAGGAGATCGAAAAACAGAGAGAAAACATCAGTTTTCAAGGCCTTGTCCGCCTGAGCATTACCTTCAGCCAGATACCCCAGATGGACAGTATGTGACCGAAGGTGAGCCACATAAAACTTATGGCTACGTTGCTGAATCAAATTCGGAAGGATAGAAAACAATGCAAACAGATTATCATCTATAGCAGGTGTGATATATGCCAAGGGCAAAATTGTCAACAAATTGTACACATATTGAGAATCTACCACAAGGTTGAAAGGCAATCCAGCAAAAGTTTGGAAAGCCAGCACAACAGCTGCAAGCTCAGAGCGTTGCGCTGAGGTCTGATTTGTGGTATAGAGGCTATGCCAGACACCCTCCTCCTCCCAGACCACCACCCCCTGAGTCTTGGTGCCATCCTTGAAAACGATAAGGGGATGGTAGGGGGAGAGGGGAAAAGGGAAAATCCAATACATAGCGAAGGCCAGTCAGAAAGGACAGTCTAGGGTCTTTAGAAGAATTGTAAGAAATGTGTCCCACAAAATCTGCCAAGGCAATTTGGGCATGGGTATCCTTGGTAACCGGGATGACATTGGCCACATTTTTATGTCCTTTTAAAGCAGAAAACAATGGTTTTAAAGTAGAAGTAGGTAAGTTCAAGTAGCTCTTGATCCAATTCAACTGTCCCAATAGTTGTTGTAAGTCCACTAATTTTAGCTGTTGAGGGAACAGCAGTTGTGGAGACAGAGGTGTAGCTGCAGAGGCTGTCAGGCGATGTCCCAAATAGGTGATTGGCAAGGTGCGTTGAATTTTTTCCTTTGCATTTGTCAGCCCATCCTGCATTTTGCGTTTAGGGGCATTATATAAGCGATCAACTAATGTCCCATAAGGTTCTGAGGGTCCTTGACGGACACTGCCCCAACGCCCACCTTTTTCAGTTTTTTCATCAGGGACAGGAACCATGGCTTCCTGGGCTGCAGCAGTGGTGGCGTCCCAATAGGAAGGATCAAGCCCCAGTTGTTGCTGAATGGTTAGAAAATTGCCCTCCCCAGTAAGTCCATTGACTACGTCCTGTTGTGTCAAAAGGACGGGAGCAGGGGGGGTGCAGCAGATGAATTGGACACCTCCGGGGCCTTGGGAAACACATCAGCCTGCAGAGGAGGTGAGGGCAGGGCTGGAGATATGGACGCTTGAGCAGTTGGTAAAGGAGAAATCGTCGGGGGGGCAGCAGCCAAAAGAATATTGGCCGGGCTGAGGGTAGACATAGCCTTGTAAACCTTGCACCATGCGTTGAGGACGCGAATGTCTATTTGGGAATGAGTGTGGAAGAAATGTCCAATTTTGTCCCATTCTTTTAAATCCCAGGAGCCGTCTTGGGAATACCAGGGGCAATGAGTAGCCAAGGCTTTAACAAGTAGCTTTAAATCTTTGTCCAGGACCACAAGGTTGTCAGTAGCCAGGAGAACTTTAAGTTCATCAAAAAACTTCTTTTGTGGTGCAGTAAGAGATTGCCCCATTTTTAAGTTTTTGAAGAAAGAGGAAGGGAGCACTCACCAGGGATCCACGAGGGATGAGAAGGCCTTTGACCCTTGCCGGGCGAGGTGAGCACTGGAGCCTAAGCGAAGGCGTCGTGAAGTCCGAGATCAGCACACGGGGCACCAACTGACGAGAGCCTGCTCGTCATAGGCGCGAATGATCAGTCTCACACTGATGTGTGTTGAAAGAGTCTGATAAATTTAGGGCTGCAAGAGCCTTTATTTATGGGGCAGCAACACAAAAGCATATAGGCATATTTCATCATATTTGGACTACATTGCATCAGCCATAGGATATGGAAGTGCCGTATATGGGTAGGGTGGACTCATACGTGCTTACGTAGTTCAACATGCCATGTATCTGTGAATCAAGGGGCTTGTGTGCATACGATGTTTGCTGTGCCTAGTAGGTGGGGTACATGTTTTTCCCGATAAGGGTGGAACCCCAGTAGGTACAGTGTACGTTGCTGCATGGTCTTTCTGATAAGGGCGGTCTGTGGCCTGTGTCATATACGCCCAAACGGCAAGTTTCCCTACAGAGTTAGTCTGTTGATGTCTTCTAAGTTTCCTGTATGTGAATTTAGGGTTCCACTCTGAAAGAAACTCTTTCAACACTCCATACATTTAAATGGTTTCTCCAGTGTGAGTCCGTTGATGTCTTCTAACGTTTCCAACATAACTGAAGCTCTTTCCACACTCCATGCATTCAAATGGTTTCTCTCCTGTGTGAGTTTGATTATGCATACTAAGTGCTCTGCCTTCAATAAAGCTCTTTCCACACTCCATGCATTTAAATGGTTTCTCCCCTGTGTGAGTCGACTGATGTCTTCTTAGTCCTTCACTATAAGCGAAGCTCTTTCCACACTCCATACATTTATATTGTTTCTCCCCGGTGTGAGTTTGATGATGTAAACTAAGTGCTGTACCATCGTTAAAGGTCTTTCCACACTCCATGCATTTAAATGGTTTCTCCCCTGTGTGAGTCCGTTGATGTCTTCTAACTTTTCCAAACTCAGAGAAGCTCTTTCCACACTCCACACAGTTAAACGGTTTCTCCCCTGTGTGAGTCCGTTGATGGATTCTAAGTTTTCCACTATTATTGAAGCTCTTTCCACACTCCATACAGTTAAATGGTTTCTCCCCTGTGTGAGTCCATTGATGTATTCTAACTTTTCCAAGCTCAGAGAAGCTCTTTCCACAATCCTTACATTTATATGGTTTTCCCCCCGTGTGACTTTGATGATGGATTCTAAGTCCTCGGTTATCAGTGAAGCTCTTACCACACTCCATACATTTAAATGGTTTTTCTCCTGTGTGAACCCATTGGTGGCTTCTAAGGCATCCTCTCTGACTGAAGCTCTTCCCACATTCCATGCATGTAAATGGTTTCTCCCCTGTGTGAGTCTGTTGATGTTTTCTAAATGTTCCACTATCAGTGAAACTCTTCCCACATTCCATGCATGTAAATGGTTTCTCCCCTGTGTGCCTCCGTTGATGAATTCTAAGTTTTCCACTCTCAGTGAAGCTCTTTCCACACTCCATGCATTTAAATGGTTTCTCCCCTGTGTGACTCCGTTGATGAACTCTAAAGTGTCCACTGTGACTGAAGCTCTTTCCACACTCCTTACATTTAAATGGTTTCTCCCCTGTGTGACTCCGTTGATGAACTCTAAAGTGTCCACTGTGACTGAAGCTCTTTCCACACTCCTTACATTTAAATGGTTTCTCCCCTGTGTGAGTCCGTTGATGAATTCTAAGTGTTCCACTCTCAGTGAAGCTCTTTCCACACTCCATGCATTTAAATGGTTTCTCCCCTGTGTGACTCCGTTGATGAACTTCTAAAGTGTCCACTGTGACTGAAGCTCTTTCCACACTCCTTACATTTAAATGGTTTCTCCCCTGTGTGACTCCGTTGATGAACTCTAAAGTGTCCACTGTGACTGAAGCTCTTTCCACACTCCTTACATTTAAATGGTTTCTCCCCTGTGTGACTCCGCTGATGAATTCTAAGTGTTCCACTGTCACTGAAGCTCTTTCCACACTCCATGCATTTAAATGGTTTCTCTCCCGTGTGAATCCGCTGATGAATTCTAAGTGTTCCACTGTGACTGAAGCTCTTTCCACACTCCATGCATTTAAATGGTTTCTCTCCTGTGTGACTCCGCTGATGAATTCTAAGTGTTCCACTGTGACTGAAGCTCTTTCCACACTCCATGCATGCAAATGGGTTCTCTCCTGAGTGAGTTTGATTATGCAAAGTAAGTGCTGTACCATCGTTAAAGCTCTTTCCACACTCCATGCATTTAAATGGTTTCTCCCCTGTGTGAGTCAACTGATGTCTTCTTAGTCCTCCAATATGAGTGAAGATCTTTCCACACTCCACACAGTTCAACAGTTTCTCCCCCGTGTGAGTCCGTTGATGAATTCTAAGGTATGCACTATCACTGAACCTCTTTCCACATTCCATGCATTTAAATGCTCTTTCTCCCCCGTGTGAGTTCGTTGATGAATTCTAAGGTGTCCACTCTGAATGTAGCTCTTTCCACACTCCATACATTTAAATGGTTTCTCCCCAGTGTGAATCCATTGATGAATTCTAAGTTTTGCACTCTCAGCGAAGGTCTTTCCACACTTTATACATTTAAATGGTTTCTCCTCCATGTGTGTCCCTTGATGTCTTGTTAGGGTGCCACTCCGACTGAAGCTCTTTCCGCACTCCATACATTTAAATGGTTTCTCCCCAGTGTGAGTCCGTTGATGAATTCTAAGGTCTGCACTCTGACTGAAGCTCTTTCCACACTCCTTGCATTTAAATGGTTTCTCTCCCGTGTGAGTTCGTTGATGTCTTCTTAGCGTTCGATTGTCAGTGAAACTCTTTCCACACTCCATACATTTAAATGGCTTCTCCCCAGTGTGAGTCCGTTGATGAATTCTAAGGTTTCCACTCTGACTGAAGCTCTTTCCACACTCCATGCATTTAAATGGTTTCTCTCCCGTGTGAGTCCGTTGATGTTTTCTTAGCGTTAAATTGTCACTGAAGCTCTTTCCACACTCCATACTTTCAAACTGTTTCTTCTCTCTCTTTTCACACTCCATGCATTTAAACTATTTCTTTGTTATTCTCATTGAGCATGGTACCCACAGTGTTCCTTCTCCATTGTCTGCTTTAGAGGGCGAAGGGGTAGAAAATCTTATTTGTTTTCTAGGAAGAGAAGAAAGGATTATTACACACATCAATTAGCACTTACTCTTACATCTCGCACATTATCTTCTGTCCTCCATATGTTCCAAGTTTTTAGGAAATGCAAATGAAATAATGTCAAATAATGGTAATGCATCATCAGCCTTTCATAATTCATAATCATTGCTAATGTAGCAGCATTATCTCAGAACATCCTCTGCGCAATAATCCTCCACCCCTTGGGCCCCATTTTGTCCTCTTCGACCTCTAGATGTTTACTTCATTGACTACGCAAAAGCATTTGACTGTGTCGACCACAGCAAACTATGGCAAGTTCTTAAAGAAATGGGAGTGCCGGATCACCTCATTTGTCTCCTGAGAAATCTCTATGTGGGACAAGAAGCTACAGTTAGAACTGGATATGGAACAACTGATTGGTTCAAAATTGGGAAAGGAGTACGACAAGGCTGTATATTGTCTCCCTGCTTATTTAACTTATATGCAGAATTCATCATGCGAAAGGCTGGACTGGATGAATCCCAAACCGGAATTAAGATTGCCGGAAGAAATATCAACAACCTCAGATATGCTGATGACACAACCTTGATGGCAGAAAGTGAGGAGGAATTAAAGAACCTTTTAATGAGGGTGAAAGAGGAGAGCACAAAATATGGTCTGAAGCTCAACATCAAAAAAACTAAGATCATGGCCACTGGTCCCATCACCTCCTGGCAAATAGAAGGGGAAGAAATGGAGGCAGTGAGAGATTTTACTTTCTTGGGTTCCATGATCACTGCAGATGGTGACAGCAGTCACGAAATTAGAAGACGCCTGCTTCTTGGGAGAAAAGCAATGACAAACCTAGACAGCATCTTAAAAAGCAGAAGACATCACCTTGCCGACAAAGGTCCGTATAGTTAAAGCTATGGTTTTCCCAGTAGTAATGTACGGAAGTGAGAGCTGGACCATAAAGAAGGCTGATCGCCGAAGAATTGATGCTTTTGAATTATGGTGCTGGAGGAGACTCTTGAGAGTCCCATGGACTGCAAGAAGATCAAACCTATCCATTCTCAAAGGAAATCAGCCCTGAGTGCTCACTGGAAGGACAGATCCTGAAGTTGAGGCTCCAGTACTTTGGCCACCTCATGAGAAGAGAAGACTCCCTAGAAAAGACCCTGATGTTGGGAAAGATGGAGGGGGCACAAGGAGAAGGGGACGACGACAGAGGATGAGATGGTTGGACAGTGTTCTTGAAGCGACTAGCATGAGTTTGGCCAAACTGCGGGAGGCAGTGAAGGATAGGCGTGCCTGGCGTGCTCTGGTCCATGGGGTCACAAAGAGTCGGACACGACTGAATGACTGAACAAAAAATATTTCTCTTCATCTGAAGAACACAATATAAAAATATGTGTGACATTGAAAAAAGTGAATATTAAAGGTGAAGAAAAGAAGTGAAACCAGTAAAGTTTCCATCTGAGTGTAAAGAAGAAACCAATCTTCAAATCAGTTTCATATTCCCTGGCTGTTTTTCGAAGCCACAATTGTGTATTAGACTCTTAGCCACACTTTCTTCAGGAATATCAACTGGACCTCTTTGGAACAGGAGCCAAAAATACTTTGGGATTTCATCCAGACACACCTTTTGTGTGGGGAGCAGCGGAGGAAGGCAGGGCAGGGGGAGGGGCAGCTCTGGTGCTGCAGGTTGGCAGACCCACTGTACGTTCCTAAGCAAGCAAATTTGGGGGTGAACGATTTCCTTTAAAAAGCTCTTCCCCCGGTGCCGGCAGGGTTTTCTACGCTGCTGAGTGTGGGCACCTTGGATTTATACTGTTCTGATTTCAATAATCCTTAAGATCCAGGTCCACCAACTCCCAAGTAACACTGAGCCGTAGAGGAACCTTCTATGCTGTGTTGAGGCATCTCTGGCCCTCCAGATGTGGCCGGACTCAAAGTACCACCTGCCCAAGCAAGGACGGCATATGGCCAGGGATGGTGGGAGTCTTATCTGGTGGGACGCACTTTCC
This sequence comes from Lacerta viridis, assembly GCA_900245905.1. Lineage (NCBI taxonomy): Eukaryota > Metazoa > Chordata > Lepidosauria > Squamata > Lacertidae > Lacerta > Lacerta viridis. The sequence continues at coordinate 68,958 of OFHU01001928.1, forward strand.
CCTTCTACACCCTCCTCTGAAAACGCTGAATATCTGTATTTCATTTCCTCCTTCTTCTGTGATCTCCAACATCTTCCTGACGCAGTCCAACCATCTGCACACATTCCCAAATCATCCTGCAACATTGACTTCCAGAGGCTGCTGTCTTGTGCCTAGGACACTGGCAATGGGACAGCACCTTCCACTGGATCAGAGGACAGAGGGTTAAACCAGGGCTGGCCAAATGGCACTCAGCTCAGTCCCCTCCTTGCCCCTCTCTGCATGGAGGAGGAAGGGGGTGGGCCGCCCCGGGTACCGCCCTGGGGAAGGTGACACTCTGGGGACAGGCCCCACCCCCGCGATCGACACCGTCGGTGCGGCAACTTTTAAAAGGCTGCAACGTGCGAACAGCAGCACAGCGTCTGTGCTGCTGTTCACGCGCTGCAGCCTTAAAGGTTGCCGCACCGCACGGAAGGGGTGCCGGCCGATTGCGCCCGCCATCTTGGGTGGACTGCGCATGTCCACCCAGGAGGCTGCGCACGCGTCGTGACGTTAGGGCACGCGCGCTGGGGAGGGGTGCCTTCAAGTTTGCTCCGCCCCTGCCTCTCTGCACCTGCTGCCTGAGGGGGCTGCCTCAGTCTCCCTCGCGGTGGAGCAGGCCCTGAGACCTGTGGGAATGTTGGGGGATGTGGGGCAGGATATATTGTTTAAGATCTCCTGCCCCAACTTGTGTTTACAAGTTCTATAATATCTGCAGAGTCAACATTCCCTTTTTAGCACGCACACACGCAGCGGATAGCTTGCACAGACTTGCTAGAGTCCTTAGAAATATTGTCCTGTTGCCTTCTCCCTTTTAATCCCTCTTTTAATAAGACACTACACAGTTTAGTTTACTCACAAGGAATCATCTGTTCACACAAAGGACCCCAGAGGCAGGCTTAAAGAGTTACTAAACATGTGGTGACCATCTCCTTATGGGAGAAAGTCCCCCTTTTCTTCTCTTGGCCTAGAGCCAAGGCGCATCTTAGTCATGCTGCTGTTAAGACGGCAAGGAGAGAGAGAAGACTGAAGAGACAAAATGGAGGCCCGGCCTGTGCTTCTTCAAGGAGAGGCCGCACCCATCTCAAGTGACATACAAGGGAGTTTTGTCTCAGTCCAGGAAGGCAGGAAGTTCCGGCTGGAGGACTGAGACAACCTTTAGGTCTACTCTAGGAAAAGTGGTGTTTGACTGCTCCTGTCCTCTTTTACATCCCACAAGACCAGCCTTCTCTCTGCCCCCCAAATGCAGGAAACAGGACAAAGAAGGCCTAGGAGTGTCACCGTGGAACATAACAACAACAAGAACAAGAAAAAATAAGTTTTAAGTCACTTTGTGCTGCCCTGGGCAAGAGAGAGAGACTAATAATAATAATAATAATAATAATAATATATTATTTATACCCCGCCCATCTGGCTGGGTTTGCCCAGCCACTCTGGGCAGCTTCCAACAGAGCATTAAAATACAATAATCTATTAACCATTAAAAGCCTCCTTAAACAGGGCTTAATAGATAGAATAAATAAATGAATAACAATAACAACAATTAAAATTGCACCTCCAGGGGTGCTTCCCTCCCTCCCTCCCTCCCTCAGCCCCCCACCTTCCTCTGCCCTCCAGCCCCGAGTTTCCCCTTTGCAAATCTCTCCCCATGGCGCCCCCCTCTCCCTCCAGAGGGGCCTCCCCAGGTGAGCAGGGAGGGGGGAGAGGAGGGAGACCGGGGGGGGGGGTCTCTATCAAGGTCCTTTGTTCCCTCCTTTAACCCTTCCATGGCCTCCCTCTCTCCGATTCTCCGCACAAAGGGGACCCACCAAGGCACACCTCGGCGCGGAGCCAGGATCGCGGCGCCCCAGGGATTCCTGCCATGGAGAACCCGGGACTCGCAGAGGGGCGCGGAACTGCTTGGGGGTGGGGGTCCTTGCTGGGACCCCCTTGGTGGGGGGCTCCCATTTCATTCCCGCAAAAGAGGGCGGGGGGGGGCAGGAAAGTTGAGCATCTCTCGACTCTCAAGCGGATGGGGCGCTGCAAAGGAGATCTTCCAATGCAAACCCTTCCATGGCCTCCCTCTGCAGAAAGGCCCCCCCTGCACCCCCACCCCGCTGCATTTCCCATTGTAAATGGTGGGAAGGCTGATCTCTGTTGTTGGGGGGGGGGTGTCTCTGCCCCCTTTCTCTGCCCCCCTTTCTCCCCCCCCCCCTGCATCTTTACCTCTTCGTCCTCCTCTCTCTCTCTCCCTCCGCTTCCCTCTATTCACAGCCTGGCGGATCTCCGAGGGAGGGGCTCCTTCCCCCCCCCTTCGGCTCGGGAATTTCCGACGTGCTTCGGGTTCCTTTCCGAAGGCGTGTGCCCATAGAGCTATGACCCAAGAGCAGCCCTGTGGGAATGAGGGTGGGAGGCGGGCGAGAGTTGCACAGCTGGGCCAGCTTCACCCAGGGAGGGGCGTCTCCTTCCCTGCCGGCAGCTGAAACCGGGAACTGGGCAGGACGCCAGGCTACTCTGCAGGGCTGTTGGGCAGGGGACGCCCTCAGCAGCTGGTAAGTGGAAATAATTATAATAATAATAATAATATTTATATGCTGCCAATGTTGTTGTTGTTGTTCAGTCGTTCAGTCGTGTCCCGCCTCTTCGTGACCCCATGGACCAGAGCATGCCAGGCACCCCTATCCTCCACTGCCTCCCGCAGTTTGGCCAAACTCATGCCAGTCGCTTCGAGAACACTGTCCAACCATCTCATCCTCTGTCGTCCCCTTCTCCTTCTGCCCTCCATCTTTCCCAACATCATGTTTTTACAGTGCATATAAAAACATTATAAAAACATCAAACATTTAAAATCTTCCGATACAAAGCTGCCTTCAGCTGTCTTCATCTAAACATTGTTTAATTCTTTATCTGCTTGACATCGGTTCCCTTCAACTTTCCTTCTCACAGTGAGGGAACCATCATCAGACCTTCGGAGAAGACTCAGTGTCCGGGCTGAGTGATGGGAGTGGAGACCCTCCTTCCAGGTTTAGGTCTTTAAAGGTCAGCACAAACACCTCGAATAGTCCTTGGAAATGGACTGGGATCCAGTGAAGATCCTTTAGGACTGGTGTTATGTGGTCCCGGCAGCCACTCCCAGTCACCAGTCTTAGCTGCCGCATTCTGGATTAATTGCAGTTTCCGGGTCACCTTCAAAGGTAGCCCCATGTAGAGTGCATTGCAGTAGTCCAAGCGGGAGATAACCAAAGCATGCATCACTCTGGCCAGAGAGTCCATGGGCAGGGAGGGTCTCAGCCAGATGGATTTGGTAGACAGCCGGGTGTGATTATGGCAGAATCTCTCCCCCCGGGGGGGGGGGTTTTATCAGACATAAAGGGTTGGAGGGTTGTAAAGTGTGCCACCTTCATGCCCCAGAGGAATTTTTGCTGAGATGGCCGCTGCCGGGGATGCAACCTAGGACATTTATACGAAACCCCAAATAAATGTCCCCCCCCAGGAAGCAACAAAATTATTGGCTGCGCCCATGCCTGGAAGCTTGGGAAAGATGGAAGGCACAAGGAGAAGGGGACGACAGAGGGCGAGATGGTTGGACAGTGTTCTCAAAGCTACCAACATGAGTCTGACCAAACTGCGGGAGGCAGTGGAAGACAGGAGTGCCTGGCGTGCTCTGGTCCATGGGGTCACAAAGAGGCGGACACGAACTAAATGACTAAACAACAACATGCCTGGAAGCGGAACTTCTTGAGCCTGTTAGCTGGTCTGCTCCCATAGCTCTATGGATTTGTGCATTCAAAAAGGAACCCAAAGTGTTGGAATTTTCCACGCAATGGGAGGCCAAAGAATGGAGAGGAGGGCTGTTATGTATTGAAGTTCTCACCCTAGACCACTAGGGGTGTTTGTATATACTTCAATCTGCTGCAGTTTTCACTCAGGTCCGCACATGCAAATGAGGGATTAAAAGTGACGTTCAGGGATTGGGTAACTACAGAAAG